>MU391979.1:0-265301 GCA_022578705.1 Xylariaceae sp. FL1019 | reverse complement strand
TCGTTTTGCAAATTTTTGCAAATAGATGTCCCTGACGTGTAGGTCGTAGCCACACCGGAACCACGGAAGTAAGCCGATTTTAGGCCTGACAAGTATGATTCTGGGTGCACTTGTGCGCACTCTCATACATCCGGATCTATATCTTTTGGTTTTCAAGTAATCTGTACTACACAACCATTACCTCGGCATGTAACTGACTATTGGTATGATTAGAACTGGGGAAAAAATTGATCTGGTCTTCATCCTACGATATCACCCAAAATGTGTGCAGGCACCTGGGCAGCTTCAGGACTCTTCGTGCTGCGCCTTAGATTAGATTGTGTGAGAGCGGGCTGAACCTACCTTATGCGCCGATAGATGCGCTTCAGGAATAAGCATCAATAATTGCTCGGCTCTGAGACTTAGCTTCCTCACGCCTAGAGGTGAAGCATGTAAGATTCAACATATGTTTCCACTGTCCAAGCCCCGCCAATATGCCGTTATCGTGAGGTAAAAGTGCGAGTTTCGGTCAATTCGCGAACGTCGCGCCAAGTCGAGCGCAAATAGAAGATTCGCTACTCGTTTTCGTTTTCGCTGTAAGTGAACGGGCGCATAATCAGGAATTACTAAGGCGTAGCCCACCGAACCTAAACCAATACTTATTCAGTATCTCGCAGAAAAAAGGTGGACAACAATTGTGTTAGAAATTATCAACACTCTAGAGAGATCATTTGAGCTACAAGGCATTGGCATTGAGTGGCTACCAAATAACACATAGCAAGTCTTGATGCTGTGGTGTTTATATGTTTATACCAATTAGTAGGCTCCATGTATCGTCTCGGGTGCCAATTCTGGCGATGTGAAGCCCCTGAGGTTAGTACCTTAGCGATCGGAAGGGGCTTGGGGTAATAAGGGTCTGGGGTAGCTCGAGCATGGGACGGTGTTGGTGCCATTCATGCAGGTTGGCTCGGCATGCGAGGCGAGGCGATGGTATTTTGAGGCTGTACTGGTCGGAATTTGAAAGATGACAATGCCAACCTGTATACTGTCTATGAGCAACGATACAATTTGGAATGAAGACAATAACGTGCTATAGAAAAGGACGGACGCGCCCAGTCAATTGCATCAAAGAATCTTCAGTTTCATTCACAACAACCTCAAAACTTCGACGAAACAACTGATCTGCTGTGCCGCTGGCTCTTATAGTAAGTTTTGTCAGAGGATCCTGTATAAGCCGGCACCCCACCAGGGTCCTTCACCCTTGGCGTCTTCGCGCGGTATTGGCATTTGCTCCGCAGCGACTATTCCAAATCGCAATTTCGTGTTTTCTCTCATTCTCAGTCTCACTTCAATCGTTCAGCGATCTCATTCTCTTCATCATTGCTTTCATCGCGATACAACCGCCGACATGGACTCCCTCAAGGAAGCGCTCCCCGCCGACCTCTCCGACCCGGTCACGCTGTGGTCCCTGGCCTCCACTGTCGCTATTCTCGGCGTCGCTTACGGCCTGTCGCTGTATGCGCTCGACAGCACCATCTCCAAAGCGCGCCGTTTCCTCTTCATTTGGCATGCTTTCGACGCCCTGATTCACTTGTGCCTTGAGGGCAGCTTCCTTTACCACTCGTTCTTCTCATGGATTCCCCTTTCGGCCGTCTCCAACCCTCATGCGCTCGCTCCCACCGCCTACAACTTCTTGGGACACACTGATCGCGCCTATGGCCCCCAAGCAGGCGGTGACGCTCCTATGGCGCAGCTCTGGATGATTTACGGCAGGGCTGACCGCCGTTGGGCAGGCGCTGACTTGGTGAGTCTGACATGACCCTAATCCGGCATTTTCCCCTAGAAGCCTCTTTCAGACACAGGTAATCAGCGAGTCCTGCGCTTACTAATTATCTGAATGCAGTCCGTTATCGCGCTCGAGCTTCTTACCGTTTTCATTGCCGGCCCGCTGGCAGCCTACATCTCGTACGGCATCGCCAAAAAGAAGGAGAGCGTCAACGTACTCATGGTCGTCATTGCGACTATGGAGATGTATGGTGGCTGGATCACCTTCTGTCCTGAGTGGCTTGTCATGAACTACAACCTCGACACTAGCACTTTCATGTACAAGTGGATTTATTTGATCTTCTTTAACGTTCTCTGGGTCTTCATTCCCTTGTACGCCTGCTATGTCGGTATCTCCGATATGAACGATGCCTATGCTGTGCGCGCTAAGGTCAAGGCCGCAAGCAAGTCGAAGTAATCATTCAGGGGGGACTCTTGGGGGTTTGGTGTTAGATTTTCGAATTGGAACTCTGATCAGTCTGGTTCCCATACTTGCAGTTTGGTAGGATAACTTGGACTTTATGGACGGACTTTGATGGCGGTGTCGTCATCGTATGGCGTTACAGTATATTGCTCAGGCTTGTTGTATTGTCGGAGTGCGGTCATGGTAGAATAGCTGAAGGGTCTCAATGTGGCCAATCCACTGATAGAGGCGTTTCACCAATTCTCACAACGACGTAAGGTGGTAGTCCAAGCTACTCTACGAACCCTGATGTTCAATGCGACGGCCCATCATTGGCTCAGCCGATAAGGTACCAACGCGAACCGCATCTAAGTGAATTAGTCGCGATGTAGCGATCTGTAATCCGTACTAGCAGCGCCATCCCAAGCGATGGATCGTTGCCACTCTCCACTTACCAACTCCGCGCGCCTATTAGAAGAGAACAGTAGAACTCCAGTTACGCAAATAAACTCTCGTAGCATCGCGCTGGTGGTATCTCAAAGTGCTTCACAATGTCGATATTCTATAAACGGAACTATCGCCGTAGGACAGTCTTCGTTGCGACCGTTGATGTAGCCACATCGTGTAATTTCTTCTCTTTGCCGGTACTCCCGCTTTCGAGTTAGTCTGAGTGAAGCTCCCGTGCCTTGTTTTGCTGCCACACAATCCCATCAGAGCTTTCGCCTTCGCAGTCACCTCTTTCCACGAAGGATTCCCCGCGCGCTATCGCTGGTATATAGATCGTATGACGTGGTTGTAGGCTTTGCACAGGTACGGACATGAAGATAATACAGAGCACACCGAAAGACGCGGAAGACTCCCGGAATGAATCTAGTAATGCCTACGGACTCCGCCGGTGGTGGAATGACTCACGGCCGGGCCAATAAGAATCAAGAAGATATAAGCATCGCGGGTTCAGTCGATTTTGAATCCACAACAGGCGCAGTGGGAGATAATGGAACCCATACGGATTACATCCGTAGATGCCCCATACTCTGCAATTGGCCGAACCTAACATTGGTCTTAGAGTTGAAGCTTCTCAGCATCAGGTTACGAGAGCTTTCATTGACGAATCAATCTTTGATTTGCGACATTGCTAAGGCTCTGCCTTACGAGTCTTTCTGTGTATTCCTACTAGCACCTAACGCACAGGCTCGACAGGTATCACGATCACAATATGGAGCAGGCCGAGAGCTGGCCAAGTCTTTTGCCTTGCTCATTTCAGGCATGTGTAGAAGATGCTCCACCGTCCGGGGTTGGATTGCTCTGATTCCTGAATGACGTTTGCTTTCAATCACTAGGGTCGCACTCGTGATCGCTCTACGGTATCCGGTCCAGAAGCCGGTGGTCTTCGATAAGGCGTGCAGGGGTCGAACTCCTGGTCTTTTCGTAAGACTCATCAGGTAATGGCCTGGGTGATCTCATAAATAAAAGGCCATGTGCTGCCTACGGGACGTAGCCAGATAGCAATTGACAAGACAGCTCATTCTTCGATGATGAAGTCTACATCTGTTCTTTCGGCAGCGTTGCTGCTCTTTCGAGGAGCCAGCGCCAAGTGCTACAACACGTCCATCCATCCCTCAGTCGTTGATGACGTACAGGGTGTCACATATAAAGGCCTGAATCGTAATGGCATCGAAGTCTTTCTCGGAATTCCCTACGGCGAGGATACGGGTGGCGCAAACCGCTTCAAACGACCAACGGCCTACACACCGGAACGGGGGAGTGTGATCACTGCGCAGTCTTACGGGCCGTCATGTCCACAGCCGACATATGCTTCCGATCCTCCATTTTTCTACTCCAATGTCACCGAAATATCGGAAGATTGTCTGAACCTGGTGCTCGGGCGTCCAAAGGGAACGACTAAGGATAGTCACTTGCCGGTTATGGTCTACATCCATGGCGGTTCCTTCTTCACTGGTGCGAATGTGGAAGTAACCGAACAGCCGGATGGCTTGGTGAAGGAGTCTATTCAGAATGGACTGCCTGTTATCGAAGTCGGCATCAATTATCGTCTTGGCGCATTCGGATTCGCCAACTCTGATGCTCTGCAAGCCGAGGGCTCTACAAACGCTGGCCTCCGAGACCAACGTCTTGCGATTGAATGGGTTCACGATCATATTGACCAATTTGGAGGAGATCCGGAGAAGATAACTATCTTCGGGCAGTCGAGTGGTGGTCTAGCTATTGGTATGCAGATTATGGCGTATGGTGGAAGTAAGCCAGTACCGTTTTCACAGGGCATATGCGAAAGCCAGGCACTCGAGCCAGGGATTACCGGCAACTTCACGAGGGACGCCATGCAAGCTCTTGTTGACTATCTCGGCTGCAACAAAACAGAACTAAATTCAGCAGAGACAATCGAATGTCTACGCAGCTTTGACACAGTCACATTATTCAACGCTTCCTCTGAAACACATATATCAGACTTCGCCCACAACATCGGCGATACGTGGCTCCCGGCCGTTGATGGTGACTTCCTCCCTGCAGCGCCATCGGAGCTTATCAAACAGGGCAGGTTTGCGAACGTAACGACTATGGTGCTCTGGTGTGACGGGGATCTGAATGTCTTCCTTGATACTTCGATTCAGACCAATCAAGACACCTACGATCTCATCCAAGATTACCAACCTGCTATGACGTCTGCCAACGTCGACAAGTTGCTCTCGCTTTACGACGTATCAGAGTTCCCAGCAGATGAGGCTGCAGGCTTGAGCAGTGAGTTCTACCGCGCCGCGCGGATCGTCCGAGACATCCTGATGACCTGCCAGCCTATGCACTACGCAGAGGCCATCGCAAGTCGCGGCAACGCCGTGTATCTCGTAGACTGGAACCAGACGATCAGCGATCAGGTCATCAAAGCGCTTTGGAACGAGACTGGCTTCGGCGTGATTCACACCTCAGATCTAGAATATGTCTTCGGAAACATCTCGGCTCTGGACCCCGGTGGTATACCATTTCACGTTTCCGCTGCAGACCATGCCTTAGTGTCCAGGGGATCGCGCTCATGGTCCACATTCGCGACTACCGGAAGTCCAAGTCTCGACGACCACGACACGTTTGTTGGATTTACGCCTGCGTTCCCTGGAAATGATCAGGTGAATGTTTTCGTTGCTGGTGGCCCGAGCGAGGGTCTTTCCCCTATCGATGGGCCAGGTGCAAACCCGGCGCTTGAAGTTCAGAAGATAAGGGAGCGATGTGCTTTCATCAACTCTGAGGAGATTATCAAACAGCTTCAATATTAGATTGTGATATTACATAGGCCGTCTTAATAGAGACTGTCATTCAATGACGGTAATCGCCATTGCTGGTGACGTTTATCATGATTCTATCATCTTCGATAAATAGGAGACAATGAATTTGTAGGTGCAATACAACTTCGCTAGGTGTCACTTGATCGTTGTACGCGGTTACCGAGATTGTCAACAGGCCACTTTCCAACTTCAACTATATACCCCATCACTACAATGTCGCATTAACATTCCTCCTGGTATTAGTTTACAGATAGAATTCACAATACCAAATGGAACATGTGAGAGGTCTGTTTTGGGCGTGCAGAGGGAGAGGTAAAAGGGTTTGCGGCAGGGTCGCTGTATACACATTGCCACACGACATAAAAGGGGTAGGCATAAGAATATAACCCATTGCCCTAATTTTCACTCTAAGGCTTCAGATAGCATGTACTTCTGAGCTACAAACTACCATCGCGTATGCTCTAAGCCTTGTATTCTCTAAGTCTACCTTAGCCTTCTATCACACACCATGCGCTGGTGCGCAGGGAAGCTTAAATTGTGCGAGCCCCTACAGAACAGATTTCTGCTCACCCCACTATGGAACCCCCCTAGGAACTACCAAATTCAAGCTAGATCCGAATGAGAGTAATGGCAATTTCACGAAAGGAAAAGAAAAAAAAGCAGCGTACGAAAACTTTCGAACACTCAACCTCGAAAAAAGTGGACTCGACTACGGAAAGCAGAGGAAGTGTAGTCTGAGACCGGTACCCCTGAGCCACTTCAGTTGTCATAACTGATGATCGGTTTTTGCTACTCTGCTGGCAGTCTGGCGTACTATTGGGGTATATAAACACGCGTGCTTTGCACAGCAACACCAGACGCGTCGTGTACGACGCGTTGATAATGCAGCTGCCCCCGGTAACGAGGCCTAGCTACGCGACTTGAGGTTCCACGTGTGCCAGAACGAGATGGTACTAAAGGAGCCTAGTGATTGAGTGATTACGATACACACCGCCGCCGTGGAGGATTATGGTCAGTCGGATCTTGACTTTGCGCTTGAGAAACGTTTTGCGCGGTACTGTCGTAGGAAATTGTCTAGTTCTATCAAACATCTCAGTGACGCAGACCTTGTTCACCATAAACCCATCTGATTGGTGTAATTTTCATGGTGGGATGCCTTGAGTGCAGTATCGACCATCCCGAGTTCAACAGATGTCTTCCAGGAAGATCAAATTCTACATGTTGTATTTGCATGCTCTGGAACACTTCGGACGCTAACTATCGGTATCAAATTCGGTATCGGGGAAAAACCTCACCATCCTTGGGCTGACCCTCACGACTTCGCCATATCCAAGACGCAACTGCCCTTTTCGGACTTCTTTTTCTTGAACAGCTTGATGAAGAATATTCCTCATGGATAACACACTGAGCAAACCTGAGTCTAAGATATGTTCATGTTCGGCTCTTATCGGCCGATCTGGAAAGACTTAAGCTATGATCCCAACTCCCAGATGAATGTAGCTCGTATATTTCATGTGGTCAATGTCTCTATATGCCTGCGAATTGAAACTGATGGGAGCTCTAGATCCTGGCCTAGCAGTCCTTCATCGCAATGGCGATGGCCATTTAGAACGGCGCGTTGTTCGATTTGCCTTTGGTTCCTGATGACATTCGGCAGCTTCCGGCCTGCCTGGGACGAACCAGTAAGCGCCTAATTAGCGTTCCCGAATGCATCTATCTACCTTTCATATATGTTTACGTTGAGAACGTCCAAGATCAGTTTTCCAGACATGTCTTATGAGCATTGTGTCATTACGCAACGTGCAAATTTCGACCACTTCGATACTTCGTGTAAGTGGAACTTCTAAATACCGTATCAAACTCCCTCCCCAGAATTCAATTATATTCATAGTATCTAGTGAAGAGTATCTTAAGCAACAAAAGTTAATCATTCCATAAGTAATGGCTACCCTGTGGTCCAGATTGAATTCGAGTCTTAGCCGACATATTCGTCACATCCTGACTGCTGTTACTCGCTAAGCTGTGCCGCATGAGGGCATGAGCAGGTTTAAATCTCGAGTTCTAAGCACCTAATTTCACGCGTGACAGTTAGTCATCTTTCAGATGTGGATGTTGTAGATGCCTGATTATGTGCGCGAAAACACGGATTCTCCTCTTTCATCAGTAACCATTCCAGAATTCTCAATACCCAGGCTTTCTAGATCAATCGTCAAAGTGCCCTTTGAGCCCTATCGAACAGAATCAAGCCTCAGGCACAAGTGGAAGGCGCGCCGATGCACAGTGGTTGCCGTCGCGACTTCCATACGTCAACCAAATAGAGGGGTAGCTTTGTTCATATGCCAATCTAATTGGGCGGTCATCGGGGCTCGAGGAAAGAGCGGATGGCCTAACGGTATAGTTAGGGACGCCTAGTTATGACCTCTCCGGCGGGACTGGGGACGCCCAGTCCTTCCGAGGGCCAGAGTTCGAGTACTTGAGAGGGCGAGAAGGGTGGTATTCTCAAAACTTTTTTTTTTCGCACATCTTTTTGTCTCGCATTTCGCTAAAGGCTCTGTCCCTCAAAATTTCCAAATTCGGTTATGAAAGCGTAGAAGACACTCTAATAACGGCTTTTGACTTTACCTGTGTCTCGCACGTTGTATCTAATTGGCAGGCATCAAAGATGCTTCTTCCGTGTTCACTGGTGTGGCTACGACCTACATGCACGTCAGAACCTTTAATTGGCAAAACGAAATCGAATCGCATGATTAACTGACAAAGACTTATAGAGCGATGCTGGGAAGAGAGAATTGCGCCTTCTACCCAGCTGTAAAGTCTGCAGCATGATGACTTATCAAGGGCGAACCAAGTCTCACGTGGCACCATCGACATGCTCAATTTTAGATAAGGTCATCATCGGCTTAGCTTATATTGCAAGTGTCGTTATGTCGATGGGTGGATGACCGTTTAACTGTGTGTAAGTGTGTCACTACCATGAATCGTCTATCGCAATTGACTCTATCTTTTGCAACTGCTGTTGAAGCCAGTTGCTGCTGTACTGCGTAGTAGCAGGCGCCCGTTGTGCGATGGCCATACCCACCTCAATCGTTTACTCTGTGCGTCAAGTGTTCAGAGAATTGACGACCTGCGGCCGAATCTTGGCGTTGTGTGATCTTAGCGGACTGACATTGCGTTCAGTGGTTGAAGTGGTCGAGATTCGTGATGTCGTACGGAACGCACCGCGCTGAGAGCCGCAAATAAGTTGCCCTGTCATGCTATTAATACACCGGCAGCTGGAACTCGGTCGAATGAGATCACCAAAGAGTTGGCAGTCTATCCTCAATTGGGTTTAAGTCAATGAAAGTTCCGCTGGACCCCTGACCCCGTCCCGAGCCACCTTCGAAATAGAGGGCCTGCGTTTAGCGGCATGGGGACTTTCAGGTGCCAAGGCTGCCTGTGATTGATCACATTTACGACGGGAATATACGACAGAGTCTTATCGAAGCAACGGTCTTACCTGTTTAGGAACATGCAGAAAGCTTACTTCATATCAGCATCGTATGCTTACTTAACTCATCATGGTCTACACTGGAAGCAGGCAAGTTATATGCGGCATTGCAGTAGTAATGATCTGTATGCAATGCTGGCGAGATCTAGACCCGTGCGTCGAGAATTCAAAAGCTGGCGAAGTGACAAATGCCCGGCAATTCAGACCTGGATTTTGGGCGAATGCCATCTCACCTGCCCGCTGTTGAAAACCATCGTATATCGTAACACAGCTAGAGATGTCAAATACACGGAGATTTGTTCGCCTGAGTAGTAGGCTGATGCTTGGTACCTTATTTTTGGCATCTCAGTAATTCTCTTCAAGTTCCAAGTAGGTATGTATTAAAGTGTCTGCTGCCCAGGCTCGGTAATGTAGTTATTGCAAAGTACGCCAATGTTCTTCACAACGCTCTTTTCCTTTTCTTACCTTTCCTTCTAAGTCCTCCATCGAACAGATATTTGGTAAAGTGCTCCGTGGTATTTTGGCCATGAAGTCCTTCGTGATAGCTGCCGTTCTGGCAGCCGCTGTGTCTGCACTACCCGCCGACACTCGAAACGATCATTCGAAACCCTCATATTCGATTCCACTGCACGACAAGAATCCCAAGGCAAGAGCCTCTGCTCTCGCCACCAAACGAGCGGGTTGGACATATAGAGAGTATCCGTTGGGTGGCGCTCCGCTTCCAGCTGGCCCGCTTGCAAACCAGACCCTCGCTGAACAGGATAAAACTTGGTTACCTGTTCTCGCTGTTGTCCAAAACCAGACCGTTCAAGACACGAACAAAGCAAAGAAAGACCTTGACGCCGTAAGATTTGCGACCTTTCCTTCGCCATATTTTCTTCTATATACTTGTGTGGCTAACGCTAGAAACCACAGTCAGGTCCATTCACCTCGCTAGACGACTATGCTAGGCTGTATGACAATGAATGGCAGACTATAATTCCCGGCGAGCTGTTAGTCCCTGGTATGAAGACGAACTATACCGACGATCGCTTGTTCTCCATGGCGCGGCTGTCTGCGAACCCCTACAGAACCCGTCGTGTCCAGCACAAGGAGAAACTGCTGTTCCCTGTCGACAATGCCGCCTCGATCACTGGCCTCTCTCTAGAACATTTGCGGGATCAAGGCCGCCTATTCTCTGTCGATTACAGCGATATGGCCGACCTTCCGAGATCATCCAACTATGGCGCAATTTGCCAGGCATTCTTCTACATATGCCCGAAGACTGGCGACTTTCTCCCACTTGCGGTGAATGCGATGTACAGCAACTCATCACTGATTTACACACCAGAAGACTCGCCAGATGACTGGATGCTGGGCAAGCTACTCTTCAATCAGAACGACAACTGGTACATTACATATGCCCACATCTCTTTCTCGCACTCTGCTTCGGACTTCGCCTACCTAACAGCTATACGATCCCTGAGCGAGAGCCATCCCCTCATGGCCCTTATTGAACGATTTGAGAGCACGCCCTTGAACATTCGTCCAACACTCTACACTGGTATTATCACCTCCGGCGCAATTGACAAGTACTACCCCTGGACTGGTGACGGAGCACGCCTATATGCGAACCAAGTCTTCGAGTCTGGCGAGGCAAGCAATTTCCAGAGCAACTACATCGAGACAAGGCTAGAAAATGCCGGTCTGATCAACAGCCAATTCGGACCTGAGCTCAAGAGCTTCCCCTTCTGGGAAGACACCTCCGTGGTTGTCGGCCTGATGCGGACATTCTTCAACGAAGTTATTAACTCGTATTACACCAGTGATCTCGCTGTGCGACAGGACAAAGAGCTGCAAGGCTGGGCGCAGGAGGCGCAAGACGCCGGTCTTCCCGACTTCCCGAAAGCCATCTCTAGCCGCAAGCAGCTTGCTGACATGCTTACGCATATCGACTACCTGGGCACCGTCGTGCACGGCGTGATCAGCTCCAACGGCGTGTATGGCTTCATGGCGTCGTTGCCATTCGCCCCGACTTCATTCTACAAGCCTCTGCCGACGGCCAAGGGCGCCACGGACCTCATTCAGTACATGCCGGACATCTATCAGGCCGTGGCGCAGGTGTCGACATTGATCGCTGCGTCCCGCGCCGCGTGGATCAACGGCAATCAGACTATGACGCATATGTGGGATGACGAGGCTATGTTGGCGCGCATGAACAGTAGGACACGGGCTGCGAATGTCGACTTTAAGAATGCGATGAATGATTTTAGTGATGAGGTCCGGGCTCGTACTTTTGATAGTGAGGGTTTGAATCGCGGTATGCCGGTTATATGGCGACCTCTTGATCCTAACTCAGCGCCGTACTGGAGTGTCGTATAACAGGCAGAAAAGATCGAAAGACTTGCGAACCCAAATTCTAGAATGCTGCATACAATCTAATGAGAGACGTATTCCATTATCCGCTTATATAGAGTAACTACTTTCACTCAAATTCGGTCCGCTTTGTCGGCAAGCTATTTTGTATATAGATTAACCTTTGAACATACTGAGATTTCAAGAACATAGGAACTTGACCGATGTGCTCTCGCCTTACTCTTCTATTGTTGTACGCCGGTGCATCGTGCGTTTACAATCGCGGAATTCGGCTTTGAGAATACCCCTAAGTCTCCTTTTCATTTCGAGCGCTCTTGCTCAACAGCAACGACTCTGTCCTTATACCTTCTGTGACTACTACCTAAGTTTTTTTTCATTCCACACATTCAGGTAGGATGGTATTGATGACGTCGTATCTTACCTCTGAATCTGTGTCTACCTGAAATAGTTTCTTCTATGCGTTCCATTCGTTGACAATTTCAGACTCTCGTCACTTTCATCATCATCCAAGTCAACTTCTGAATACTCATCATGCTCATCACCATCATCGCCGTGGCATTCGTTAGACGGAAGGAACCTCCACTCATCGTCAAACTCCTCAGAGCCCATGGCTGCTCATGCGCTCGCAGTTTTTTGACTTTATTGGGATCACCTGGGCGATCTCAGGTTTAATATCAATGTGTTTCTCGTAACATGATGCGTCTTTTCAGATAACGGTATCCTGCCAGACTCGCCACAGTAATAAGACGCCGCATCTGCTCGAGCGCCTCGGCATCTCGGGCCTGAGCTGTATCCATGAGGTATCTGTTTTCGCAATCTTAATTCATGTCATCTTAGATGACAAGAACTCGGGCTGAAGTGTAAGTGATATCATTGCTGGTGAAGAACCGCGATAGGGACAAAGCGATGCGTTGCGAAGTCACTCGCAAAGAGGCAAATTGTAATATTGATCAGACGGGCAACTAGGTATGTAATCTGACGATACTGCATTCCATGTTTGCGTCCGGGCAAAGCTGTATTTTACAGATTTGGCAGGCATTGAACCGTTCAACCCAAACAACCACAAATACCTGTATAGCCAGATCGCAACCGATGTACACATGCAATTTGATACAAAGGCTCCTATTCCTAGGCTGAACGGCCCTCGTAGATGATCATGGCAGCTTGTTCAGCCATCGCATAAGTTGCGACTTGCAAGTGGCCAGTAAGACAAACTGGGAACACCGATGTATCAACGACACGCAGATTGTCGACGCCACGCAACTTGAGGTCTGTGTCGACAACAGTACCCATGGCTAAAGTACCCATAGGGTGGTAACTCGAGCTAAGAGGTATTCAGATTCTGTTGTCTCCATCGGGTAGGTACTATCGTAGAGAAGAAATTGAGAGGGAAAAGGGGGAAACTCACCCTAGTCCTGCTTTCAGGCGTGCATCAAGCTCCTCGTCCGTGGACGTGGGCGACAGAACTTTATCAAAGCCCGGCGCACCGAGTTCGCTCTGGATGATTTCTCTTCCTATGACAGTATCTCGACTGCCAGCGAACCGAATCTGGAGCTTTAGCGCTTCGCGCATTACATAGCGATCGACGGCGGTGCTTAAGAAATTCGGGTCAATGTTCGGCTGATCTTGTATGCTCCCCGATGCCAGCTTCACGGATCCGCGCGACGTGGTCAGCAGATTGATGAGCGCAAATGTGATGAGTGAGCCATCCACGGCGCCGGCATACAACAAAACATGCTCGGCGAAAGTTCGCTTGCGAAGAAGCGGGTGCGTGGCCGAATCGGGATGAGTGCCTTCGTCGGCGGCGATGGCGGCTATTAGACCTTCTTTCGGCACATCGGTTGAGACGAGGAAATCGACTGGTCCTCCCCAGCCGTACTATTGTACCACAGCAGTCAGTAGGGAATCTTTGAGGGTAGTCTTAGGACTGAGATCGAGTGATGAATTGACTAGGGAGGGTAATAACCAGGCAAACTCTCGAAACCAGCCAGAATGGGGCGAGAGGATCCGAACGCTCACCTGCGGCTGTGCGAATATAGGATTCGCTAGGCACAAGTGAGTCAGCAAACAAACAATAAAATAAAGTGAAAGGGGGCTGCGGGAGTTGAGACGTACCTGATCCCAATGACCAACCAGCCGCTGGATCCTTCAGTTTCCAACAATGTGCGAAAAGACCATGGTCTGCCAAGTTTGCGCCAATATTCGGTTGATCCAGCAGAACGGGAATGTCGAATTTCTTCAACTCCTCGGCTGGTCCAATACCAGAGAGCATCAGAATCTGCGGGGATCGAACTGCTCCAGCTGAAAGGATCACCTCCTGGCCACGTATTTCCGTTCCGTCTGCTAGTCTGATACCGATGGCAGTGAGACCATGAGCTGTTCTCTCAGTGATGATTTTCTCGACGACGGTGTCGGTGAGAACAGAAACGTCTTTGAGTGAATATATTGCCGCGGCGATCTGCCTTCGACCTTGCGTCTTGTTCTCTTGAAGTTCCCCGATGCCCACTGTGCCGGTGTAAGTCAATCGTTACTCTTTGTTCTAAGTTTCCAGGACTTAGGGACTCGAGACATGTTCATAGAGCACTTGCTCTATATAGTAGAGAAACTGATTTCAGAACTTTCTTGAAAGCGAAGGGGAAAACTCCATGAGTTACTTACAAGGGTCGCCTGCATTAGCATCTAGCGATGGTAGATCAGCAACGCCCACCTCCTTCCAAGACTTATGAACATGGTCCCGCAGAGGGAACTTTCGATTCGTAGATGTCTCGGATTGAAGGATCGCTGGCCCATCGAGACCGTGCTGGTCAGTGTTGATAGTGTCGCTCCAAAACTTCTCGGACTTCTTCATGAAAGGGAGTTGTCCGTCATAGCTCCAGCGAGTGTCATTGACGGCTTGACCCCAGAGATCATAGTCGGACTTGTCACCTCTAACCCAGCCGCCTGGATTCAACGCCCACACGTTAGCATGTGCAAGTGATCCTGATGCATTTTATGTCAACCGTTGACTTACTTGTATTGATGACGGTACCACCGCCGAGAGCTTTGCCAAGCGGATAGCTGATTGAACGCCCGTTCAAATTGGATTGCTTTACAGTCTCATACTTCCAATCGAAATCGCCCCCAATTAGGTTCGTCGAGCTGGGCCAAACGATATTCTCGACATCGTTTGCATTGGGTCCGGCTTCGATGACGAGGATCTTCAGACGACTGTCTAATTGGCTCAGTCTGCTCGCGACTACTGAAGCCGAGAGTCCACCTCCAACAAAGATGTAATCCCACGATGTGCGGGAGATCTCAGATAACTGCATTGCGCTCTCCGGATACGAGATGGTAGAATGAAGAGAAACTGAATGGGAGCGTCTTGATTTTATGCAAGATACTTATAGATGATGGGAGAGATTGATGAGAGGATGTAGCTGGGCTTCCCGTGCAGTACAGGATTGGGACGTTATATATCGAACTATTTTGTGACTGCAATTATAAAACGCCGTTAACTCTAGTGTTTTAACATACGTATTGGTTGATATTGTCTACCTAGCTAGTGGAAAAACACCAAACTCCATCCCAAGCTCGCCAAGTGAGAGAGACATACCGCGTTTCACTGGTCGTATATGAAAATCTATTAATAAACTCGGTAGTGGAAAACAGACGAAATCTTACGGCATTAGTGTCTTTGATTTATGCAGTTCGTCTAACTAACCGTTCCATTCTTTACGTAGTTGCTCCCTTCGCGCTCATGTTTTCGCATCTCCAACCGTGCGACCCATCCAGATTGCCAACCCAATACAGATTAGTTTGCAGCCTTATGGCATGCAATAACAGGGGGAGAGCATGGTTCATTTGGCCGCCCTCATCCGTATATAAGTATGCAGTCCCTTACCTAGCTAATTAGTCGCTGAACATTTGAAAGATAGTCACTGTCCCTTGTGTTAGGTTGCAGATGAAGGTGCGTTGGAATCCATGTGTGTCACAAAAACGTTGAGTTATCATGCCGGAAGCCTGCGATACCCGTGCAGTAAGGTAGCAATAGTACAGTATTATTCCAGTCAAGCCTGGTTACTTTGGACGCATACGGCATAGTAGGGCGCCAGTAGCACGATAACGACGGCATCAGTTATCAGTGATATAGGGTGAGTTAATGCCAAAATCGGTGCTTGATCGATCGTGTCAGGTAGTCCGCAATCCTCAGAATATCAAATGTCATTTATCTCTAACAATCCTTCCATTCACTTAAGATACAGCTTAAACCAAGAAACCGCCGCATTCTTCGCCCTAGCCATGGCCTCCCTCTCGCCATCATGCTTATCACTCCCCCGAATGAAAGCGCCATGCGCAACCCCAGGGAAATGCTGATAATCAAATGCCAAGTTCTTCGCCAGCAGCGTCTCAAACGTATGGCTCTTCAACTCCTTAGTATACGCATGATCATGCTCGGGGGCAAGAACCTGCGTCGGCACCGCCAAACCGTCGATATCGCCCTTATTCAACCAAGACGGATGACCGAAAGAAATCGCGTCCACGACCGGCGTGTCGCTCTTCTCGGCCGCAAGCTGGCAGACCGCCCATCCACCGTAGCAGAATCCAATGGTGCCGACACGCTTGAACCCGAGGTCAGCCTTCAGCGCTTTGGCGCAGGCCAGCATCTCCGGGTACCGGACCTCGCGCGATTGTTCCTTGGTGAGGGCCGCCAGGTCGATCTTGTCGAAGCGGTCGTTCTCCGCATCCTCGAAGTTGACGACGAAGCCGCCGAAGAAATCAGGCACGTAGACCGTGGCGCCGATCTCGCTGGCGTAGTGGTCCGCGAGGAGCCGCACGTTGTTGTATGACCACCCGAAGATGTCGTGGATGATGAGGACTGCCGCGTCCTTATTGTCGCCCGTCACGTAGCACTTGTTGTTCGCGAGCGTGCTCTCCTTGCCGGTGGGGGTGCCTTCCCACCTGAAGGTCTTGATGCAACATTCACCGAATGACATGGCGGTGGTTTTGGTTGGATTGGTGTATGAAGTAGAAGAGATACAAAGAGCAGATGTGTTCAATCTAATATGGAATCGTGTTGGTATTTTCTCCCCTGTGTGGTTATGTGTTCCTTTTATGTGCGTGACACTCAACTCTGATGAGGGGTGAAATGACCATACTAGTACTTTATAGTAGTATCATCACGACGGACATAGGGCAATAAGGGACGGGATAGTGGCGCTACGGAGCGGGATAAAGAGCACCCCTGAATCATGCACAGTCCTTCTAGCTTCTATCAAATAGTTCCTAAAACATACCTTATCTTGCGAGTCATGGGATAAAATCTGTTCGACGCGGAGTAAGGAAACGACCATCCTTAACATGGAGTTAATTGTAAAGGAGTGGAGTTGACCTCCGGACTTCGGGTCGCACAACAACGCGCCATACGTAGTGCAGAATCGTTCTTGAAGTCTAAGAGACTCATCGTTGCTTAGAAATCGCCGTGATACGGATGTAAGATACTGATTGATAATCTTGCAGGGCCTGTTTTAGATCAACCAACAATCAATTTCGAAGATACAGATGTACTGTCTGTCGCTGAAGTTACACGAAACGTATCTCCGTTCCGTGTCCAACGACGATTCGGACTCCATCAGCTCCGGAATTTGAGGACAGGCCCCGGAGTTGAGCGCGCGACCCTAGAATGCGGTGGCACGGTTAAAGTATTCAATGCTGATCTGTCTCTCGCAAATACATATAGCTACGGCATCTTTCTATGTTAACAAACTTGCGGCTTTCGACATATATAGGCACCTAGGCTCAAGACCTACTAGGGCTTTGCTCGACTATCCCGCAGATAGCTCAGTATCCGACTCGCCACAACGAGTAGACAATCACGCCAAACGTCGCCTAGGTGATATATATCCGGCCTATTTCTCGAGTCTGTTCAGTCCTATCCCATTCCAGGGACGGGTACAGCAGTGGAGGGCAGTACACAATTACAATCTTTTTCACGCGTTCAGTAAGGCAGGTGTGTTGGTTTCACTCGGTGTTACGATCTGACTTCCTACTGCAACACCCGACGACTCTTCGAAAGACAGGCACATTCAAATTTCCATTCATTATTTGCAGACGAGCCAGGCTTGTTGCAATCGGATGTGTCGCGCCCAGAAACCTAGCGATCGCGGCTGGTATAAAGCCAAGAAACTCCCAGCAAAATTCTGGAGCGGGAATGAGAGGCTCGTAATACATGTTCTGTGTCGTTGCAGACTGATGCCCCGGAGAATATCCCGATCGCACCGTAAAAGCCACGAGCTTTTGGAATACAAAATTCGCGATTTGAAGCTCAGGCACGACGATCGGTAGGATGCACTACGGTAGGTAGTCAGCCATGTTCTCCCGTCCAATAGCGTCGCGATCGTTGCGAGCACAGGATAGCTCGGCCCGCAATGACAGAACGGTCGCTAGTTAGGTAGCGCAAGAACATTGATCATACACTACGTCGAGTAGGATAGCTACCTGTTAATGGACTTGCTGTGTCGAGGACTTCAAACTTTTGGTTGTTACTGTCATCCTTGACGTATTTTGCAGTAAAACGAACCTCGAAATGGGGAGACTCACCTGGTTAACAAGAGATTTGGAAGACTTCAATTGGCTGAAGACACTGTATTTACAGTACAGCTCGGCAGTGAAACAGTCGGGGGAGTAAAATCCGAAACCCGTGAGATTATTTATGGTCTCAGTGGATCCTCGACACCGTCCCGTGCAACCGCCAAGATCTGCCGTATTTGCTGACTTCCGATTGAACTGCACATAGCTTGCCATTCGTTACTTTCATATCTCGCTCCTTGTTCGGTCGCTCGTCGCTCGTTATTTTCACACGTCGCGTTCGTTGCGTTGTAGCATTTGATTACATACACGGAAACGTCACGATGGCCGCTTTACCAGCCGTGGTCTCGAAGCAGCCAGAGGGTATCGACCTCTACGCTCGGTTCGCGCTCGCTGGAGCCGTAAGTGGTCCTTCATGAGATATTTTCATCTCTGCACGGTGTTCAAGGCTTAAACTCCCGGGACACCACGACGAGTGGGATTCATGCGTAAAGGATGAATGAACAAACTGACTCTCAACATATAGGTAGGCTGTTCCGTCACCCACGGTGCCTTCACACCAGTCGATGTGTAAGTCACAACAGCAGCTCAAGCAGCGCTCTCATGACTGACGCCTGCCCACAGCGTCAAGACACGGATCCAGCTCGACCCAGCAACGTACAACCGTGGCATGATAGGCGGTTTCCGTCAGGTAATCCAGAGCGAAGGTATCGGCGCTCTGGCAACTGGTTTTGGACCCACGGCCACAGGTTACTTCATCCAGGGCGCGTTCAAATTCGGCGGCTACGAGTTCTTCAAGAAGCAATCCATCGACATCCTCGGCATAGACCGAGCGCGGCAGAACCGCACGGCCGTGTACGCCGTGTCTTCGGCATCTGCTGAGTTCTTCGCTTCTATTGCTCTGTGTCCCCTCGAGGCTACGCGTATCCGCCTCGTGTCTACGCCTGGCTTCGCTAATGGATTGATCGGGGGATTTACTAAGATCCTCAAGAATGAGGGTGTTGGTGCTTTTTACTCGGGTTTCGGTCCTATTCTCTTCAAGCAGTACGTTTTGATGTGCTTATGGTGTTGATGAATTTAGCTGGTGTGTAACGCCCGATGAATGAGAGAGATGATTGACGACTACATAGGGTACCCTACACCGTAACCAAGTTCGTTGGATTCGAGAAGATCTACGAGACCATCTCTGCCCAGGTTGACGGCAAGAACTTATCTGCCGGAGGCCAGACTGCTCTCAACTTGGGATGCGGCCTGCTTGCCGGTTTCGCTGCCGCCATTGTTTCTCAGCCCGCCGATACGATGTTGTCGAAAATCAACAAGACCAAGGGTCTGCCCGGTGAGAGTACGTTCTCTCGTCTCATCAAGATTGCCGGCGAGTTGGGACTCCGTGGTTCCTTTGCCGGCCTCCCAACGCGTTTGTTCATGGTTGGCGGTCTGACTGCTGGGCAATTTGCTCTTTACGGCGATATCAAGAAGGCTCTAGGTATGTTAATCGTGATGACTGATTTTCCGGTCGCAACTCGACTAACTGTACTTCATAGGTGCCACCAATGGTGTAGAGATTGCCAAGTAAACTAAGACACATTCAAGTTCTTTTGAATTGGCATTGGATTAAATGAGACGATAGACATTCCATAGAGAACCTTGAGGGCGTGGCGGATCCTGTGCCCCTCATCGTTAGCATGTGCATATATAGTTAGACATCTTCGGGCTCGATTGTCCAAGAAACATGTGAAACGTAACATATAAGTTGTTCATGATCTTGCAACAGTCTCGGGGCCGTGAAGAGCAACGCATACAATTTGGTACATCTGGAAAGGTCGTGTTATAATGAGGTACCTAAGAGATAAGCCTGCCTTCGTTAGACATATCCTGGAAATCCCTCCAATGAGGCCGATATTGAAAAGTTGATTGCCAGAACCGTAAATGAATGTGAGGGACCGGCCCCCGAAGACTGAAAGCCTGACATGTGAACGCACGCAAGGAGAAAACCGCATATGTTCCGCCCGACCTAAGCTCAGCCACCACCGTCACAACTTGTCCAACAATTCTGTCTGATCACGACACCATGCCACATTGCGCCCCTCCTCCCACGCGCTTAATGGCATTTGGCTGTATTGCCATCGGCGCGGCTGCCGGCTCCACCTCCAGGAGGTTCATCCTTCTTGAAGTACGTTGTGTCAACTTCCTGGCTGCAGCTCCTCTTAATTCTCGGGCGTGATTCATCGTCTTTTCCACCTGATCTTGGTTTCGAGCTACCGCTGTTACCGCTGTTGCCTCCGTTGCCGCTGTTGCCTCCGTTGCCTCCGTTGCCGCTGTTGGCACTGTTGGCACTGTTGTCATTGGGCATGGCTGATAACGATGGCTTCTGTGTCGTTGCCTAATACGTTTGTTGCTCGGTCTGAAAAGCTACGATCTCTGTAAGCTCTCCTTCGTCGCGTCGATCTCATAGAGTTTATAGAGAAGAAGCGTACAAGTAGTAGATAGCCCGTATAGGCTGGTAAGCGATGTCTTGATGAAGTGAATGTGTATCGAACGTTGACAATGAAGATGTAAGGTGATGTGTCAAAATTCGGTCGGTGGTTTTGGGTCACATAGTTGTCGCGTGTATTTATGTATAGCTGGTGGCGATCATGTGTTACTCACCTTGGTGGTACTGTAAGCGTGAAGTCAAATGGGAGTACAACCGTGCGCGATAAACAAAAAAACAAGTTTCAGATCATATGTCGAGCGATGTTATATCGCGGGATTTGTTGAGTGCGACAATTTGGTGGCGTTGTTGGTCGTACAGCATGTGAACAAAGGACGAGCCGCAACACGACATCTATGTGGCAAGAGGAAGGGAACAGCATTCCAGAGGAACCAGCAGGTATTTCGAATAAGCAACCCGGATGAAACTACCATACCGACCGAATGCTTGCATGATATACCCTTGGCATTTGTTTCTTTGCGGAGGGTATGTTACCGAGGAGACACACGGCTTTCGGTCGCTTGTTCCATACTTTCAGATACTTCGAACCCAGGTGTTATTATTAGCTGCGGTAACACAGGACTTGATCGGTTTGTGGGCACGGGACAGGTGTGCAAATGGCCTTACCTTTACAATGGTTGCAGGTTTGCCCAACGAGTATCTTGCCCCGACGGAGGGAGAAACGCACAACGCGTTTGCGACAGCCTACATTTTCAAAACAGCAGGCACTAACAACATATGGTAATTGTTGATCGTATTAGTCTAATCTGTCACAAGTGTCTCTCAGCAATAAACTGCAGCCGTCTCTCTATACTCCATCACGTTTTCAGAAGCGGTTTCTGTGCAAAAATGTAAGACCTGTATGTCATTAGCCACTAAACCCACTGAGTGTCCGGTAGAATTTATCTCAACACTTACACTTCCAGATACGCATGAAGATCGGTATTCCTAAAATCCTCTTTCACTTCTTCCACGAACGATTTGATCTCCTCGGGGGTCATGTTAGCAGCCTGGAGGACTTTCATGCTCATGCCATCAACACCAGATATCATGTCCTCCTGGAAGTACATAGCGATGGTTTTGAAGTATCTGCCCTTAGCCCAAGGGCTTGTGGGCCAGAAGAATCGGCGCTCGACGATGTTCTCGAACCCGGCATCTTCAAAGTATTTCGGGTAGTTCTTGACATTGCTCCAAGATCGTCCAATATTCTTCAGTCCTTCGAGCAGAAGCTCATTCCATCTGTACAGAGCTGAGTCCTTCGGTGGTTCGCCTACCCAGTTCATGGGGAAGAAGGCATCCTGAAACTCTATAAATCCGCCAGGCTCGATATTGTTGAAAGCTTGTTGAACAACCTTGGAAGGATCATCGAAACAACTGAGGAGTGCGCGTCCATGGACAAATGTGAACGGCTCAGTATACGTCCAATCATCCTCGGCATCGTCTATCTCAAACTTGCAGTTTTCGGGTAGGCTATCGACTGAATCAGTACTGTCTGCTCGTTGGAACGTGGAGAGGCCCCTGTACTAATGGGGTTGGATAGGACTAAGATCCGTCCCAATAACCTGCGTGTCTGGATGCTGAGAAGCTATATATCCGATCAGCTGATTGACCCAAACGACTATCTCGCTTCGCCTCACCAAATTCTATGGCCCAAATACCGGTACCTGTTTCTATGTTAGCAGCTAAATCGCTCCGGGATAGGCGGCTGTCGCACCAGTGGCAATGTCCAACACTCTCTTCGGTCCTTCTGGGATTGGTGCTAGATGCAGCTTTCCTCCTATCGTGAGACAAAATAACTGATGCTGTAGATCTGCGGTATTGTCGTTTAGCTTCATTTGGATGCGACAAAAATTAGATCCATGTAGGAAGTACCTAGCCGTTCTTGTTCTGCCTGTGTTCGTTATCAGGGTTGTCATTTGAGGCCCGGGCCTTATCTTGGACTCACCAAGTCGTTTGGAAGAAAATATCCTGACACGTCATGTTAGTCGTTTATGACCTACTGAGCACATATAATACAATGCGGGGGTTGCAAGGGGTACTGTAACATACTTCCTTGCTTGTACTTGTGATACGTTCGCCCGTTTTCTTCAACGAAGTGATACAGTGTCGAGTCTAACGACATGGTAGACGATCTAGTTCGTCAGCTCTATTCTCACGTCGAGTAGAAAAGCATTGTGTTTCAGGGCCTTCTAACCTTACGCTTCCTGCAATACTCATGGCATCCTGCCCAGCGATGATTAGCATGCGACTCACGCCAATGCTGGTTCTCTATCGTCACTAACATCATCGGGATTGTCGTCGATAGATGGAAGGGAGGGCGCGCTACCAACACCCCATGACATGCGGTCACCTTGGACCATCATTTGCATGCGACTGGCGAGAGTTGGTTCTATCGGAGGATGTTCCATAGGGACTGTGCCCGCGCCGTCATCCATCTTGTCTGCCATTGTTAAGTGGCGAACTGCACAAATTTAGGTTTCCAAGAAATGTAAAGTCAGAGTCTGTCTCTGGCAGGGTCCAGGTTCGCCAAATACAAGGTGAACGTCACGGGTTGCAATTGCAACTCATTAGTTGTGAGTGACGAGACAAAACTGCGAGCAAATGGAGGGACGCTGTGAATTCAAGATGTCGTTGGACAATTATGTTCACTTATGAAACATATGCGATGAAGACGTTGAAGAATTGAAGAAGACACTGTTCATGTAGGTCTACGGCGCAGACGTCTCTATCTGACTGACGGTCGCGACTCGCGAGTAATTAAGACGACGGGAGACCCCGCCCCATGGAGAGGCTCGAGAATCAATATGTGATAGCGCGAGATAGAGGATTGCCTTAGTGGAGGGAGCATCCTTCAAGCCTCCACTAAACATGCCAGAAACGGCCGGAGCTGCAGGCTGGCTGCTGGGCTGGGACTCTTTTGTCGAAGAAACCTGATGAGAAGGTGACAACTCTTTGCGAAAGTCATTGCATGCAGAGAGCCCGACGCTACCGAGCTGCCAACTACTAGCCGACTTCCCAGGTTGGCAAGCCTGGCGAGCTGGGAAGAGTTCAAGCGGGCCAAGCCCTGCCCCTGCAAGCCATGTGCCATGTGGCCACGAGGGGGGTTTGACGGTGGAGGGGACTCTTCTCTTTCGAACAGGTAGAAACATGTACACCTCTTAAGGAATGCTATGCCGAGTTCGTTCATAGGATGACAGAAGAAGGACCTCCAACATCAAGGATTAAACAATGCAAGGAATACACACGGCTTCCACTGGACTACGACTGATGGCTGGCCGATCACGAAGAAGTAGTATGAGGACGTTACACGGAAATTCGGTTCAGCGCCGTACAAGATGCGAAGTTGGAGTACTCCTGGAAGCCAATGGTGAGAAACGACCGCTAATAACAGATATTGGTGTATTACCCAAGACATTGTAGAACTACATGTAAGCAGCAAGGGGAGAGTGTTACACAATGCCGTCGCCGTGTCACGCAAATAATCTTCAAAGTTCCTGATCTTTCCCCGTAAAGATGTGGCTTCCTTAAAATTCATGCACAGGTGACCTTATCCTTACCAGGAACATGCCGCTGTCACTCAAAGTGAAACATGCATTATCACACACCCGTAGTGCAGGAATACCGCCGGAGCCGCGACTTGAACCCCTGATCCGGAGCCTTGTCTGAGTCGCAATAGGCCGAGGGCCGGTAGTAACCAGCGCGATTCCTAGCCGTGCAGATGATTTGGAGGTCAAGTGACACAGTATGAGGCAAGGAGGCGGAAACCACGTTACCCAGAAACGTGGTCTTGGTGGCCTGTAGTATTTGACAAGAGATCTACTGGTTAAGATATTAAAGCCTGTGTCATATCTCTATATAGTAACGAAAATCCCGCCTGAATCCATTAACGCCACCCATGCTAGAAGACTCGCTCAAGTATCATTAAGTCGTCATCGTACATTCGTTTCTGTTGATTCAACGCCGCCAGGCTGGAGGTAAGTATTAGCTATTGGCTTCATCCCAGTCTGACCATCTCTTGACAATCTCATCAACGGTGTTGATGCCGGCCCGCGTCGCTTCTACTTCGAACCACTCTCGATGATTTCTTCCACAAGCATCGCAAGACACTTTGTGCTTGACGCGCAGTCCATGGCCTTCGAGCTCAATGTGGACAAGGCGCTCGACTTTATGGCTATGCGGCATCTTACGAGGCGTCGAAGGCTGACTCGACGAGACGTACGGGTAGTATCGAATGAGCGAAACATTGTATCCGCATTGTCGTTGCCACTCATTCATCCGTCGTTGGACATTAGACGCTCTACCAATCTTGAGCAAGACCGTCTTGCCTGAGCCACCCGCCTGGTCCGATTGCGCAGCAAATGATTGCAATACATCGCTCGTACGCCGTTGCCGCATATCGGGGCGAGCAGGTGGCGCCAGAAAGTTTCTCGCTGCATCTGCCGCAGCAGGAGGGGGTTCAGACTCGGGAGTCAGCCAGAAAATATAGATGTAACCAGGTTCATCTTGCAGAGAGACAGGTTTCGCAAGCTCTTTGAGAAGATTTGCCATTGTCTCTGGCTGCACCGTATTGGGAATCAGGGATAGGTACTGGGAGGTTTGCGACCCTGTAGACTGCGCCGATGACTGCTTTGTCGCAGCAAGACTCGGTCGGTGGCTTGTGGAGGAGGGAGCGAGATGATGACTCGAAGGCATTTTCACAGAGGTTGGTTTGTTCGCTGTGTTTTGAACTGGCCGTGGCTTCGGTTTCGCAGGACGCTCTTCCTCGTAGATTGGCATTGTGAAGCAGCAGCAGAACGTTGTCTTCTTTGCCGTTTTGCGCCGCCGTTGGGGATTGGCTGACAATGTCGCCTTTTCATCGGTTTCCGCAATCAGTCCATCTTGTCTCGGAGGTTTCGTCGAGGATTTCGCAGGCTTTCGGCCGCTCTGTTCAGCTTCAACAATGCCAAGTCGACCGATGAGGCTGTCGATGCTCTCTTGCCGTACGGGCCTCAGCCTTGTCCGTGATTGAGGTCCAGGGCTTGATCTGGCTGACGAAGCTGCCTGGTCTTTGTGTTGCCAGCAATAGAGTTCCGGGTTTCTGGGATCGTCAACGCGCAGTTGGTTTACACGGCTTCGCGAAGCGAACGGAGAGGCAGCAGGCGACGCGCCTGGTGAGGCAGCCAGTGGTCTGCGACACGGCCGTCCGCCAGATGTGATGCCTCTACAGGTAGTAGCGGGGTTCTTGGAATCTGAGCGGCCCACCAGGGACTCGGGGGTGTTGGGAATGAAGGGCATTTCTCGTGCCTGTGCCTGGGGTTGAACGAGCGTCGCACGATATGAAGAGGGACTGCGAAGGTTTCGCAAAAGATAGCACGCGGGTTTTACGGCCCAACAACCGAATGAAGTGGGAAGGAATGTTTTAGAGGGTTATATGTATATAAATCAATTGACGCCCGGGCCCCAATCAATCAATGAGTGCATGACGCCGGCAGAGTTCACGGTACTGGGCGCGAAACACGGGCACGAGACGTGAATATGGGAGGAATCATTACCAGTAACCCCACGTCACCACAGCCAGACCCATGTGCCGCTCCAGCGCTTCTGCACGTCCACCTCGATAGGTATAGAGACTTTGACACAGCGACACTTGTCAGGGGGTTGGAGTGGGTTAGCAATCGTTGGCCCGTAGGCCTCCATCCTGCCACCGTCAAGAATGGCTTCGATGACAGGAATGAGGAGCTCTGCACTGCACCCTCGACAAACGTTGTCTACAGTACAACTATACCAGGGACGACCTGACAGGTCGATCGCTTCAAGTGTTACCTTACCTCGACCCGACATGCAGGGTAGGTACCTCCGTAAGGTTTCAAGGTACGCGCTGTGGCTGGGTTTCAATCCGATAAGGCTGAGCTGTGGCTGCCGTTGACACTGCCCCCTCCAGCCAGCCCTGGAGCTTGCCACTTTCCATTCCAGAGGTTGTAGATTTGTCGTCTCAGCCTCAATGCTTCAATATTCACAAGTGTGCGCAAGTGTGCTCTGTGCACCATGCTCTGCCAGTCGATTTGCATTCGCCGCCGATGGAACGTCACAACTGCCTATATCCAGGAACACGAAATACAAGTGCATATCGGAGAAGCCAGGAAGCCGAACGGGTGAAGGGAATATAATCCAGCTTCTTTAGGTTATTATTATTAGCCTATCTGGCAGTGCTGTTCTGAACTCTCAAATAAACCCCCTAATTCGATATGCTTTTGCCAATGCTCCTGTCTATAATGCCATGAAGTCGTGAGTGGTGATGCCGAACGTCCCAAAAACAAGTCCTGCTCATCGTTCGATTGTGAAAAGACACAGAAAGGTATCTCAGACTGGTGTCCGTATCCTCGCCAGTGTCTCGGCTGTCTCCTCCTTCATATGCCCCTTCTCGACCTCATCTTTTCCTTCCTGCTTCTTCTTGAGGTTCACCCAACCACTGAAAAACGAGAAAATAAACGAAATGGCTGCCAACCCAACCATCAGGTAGCAGATCAAGTCAAAAGCGTTCGAATAGGCTGTTAATAACGCGTCAAGCCCCTCGCCGCCCCCCGGAAACAGACTTCGGATACCTTCAGCTGAAGAGCCAGCTGCCAGGACAACGGCGGGTGTAACTCTCGGGTCCAGTGGCGTCACCAGTTTGGTGACCTGCTCTGTCAACCCCTGGGTGAAGATCGTATTTCCCACGACAACGAAGACAGCAGCCGCAAAGTTTTGACAGAACACCGTAAAGGCCAGACCTATTTGACTCTGCGCCGGGGGGAGGGCATTCTGTATAGCAATGACCGCAACTTGGATACCACACCCTCGCAGACCAAAGATGATCTGGTATCCAATCCATTCACCAGTTGAGCTCCCTGGCTGCAACGTCGACAGCAGCGCGCTAGCAACAACGGCTCCCGCGCCAGCAACGACGGCGAAGGGAAGATAGTACCCGACTTTTTGGACTGTGCTGCGTCAGTTTCTGTACATCTCGAGAAAACATCACTAGAATCGCCAGAAAGAGCCTGTGCCAGGTGTACAAAGGTGTGACAGGGGAACCACGTACTTAATATTCCACTGGCAATGAGGAAAAACAGCTGGGACAAGATACTTGGCAGCAGATAGACACCACTGAGGATTGGGGAGGCACCCTTGACGGATTGGAAATAGATGGGGATGTACTGTGTGCCGACGAATATGCACGCAATGAGGGGCCAGTAGTACATTGTGGAGCCCCATACTATTCTCGTTCTCAGCATTGAGAATGGAATGATTGCATTGTCACCGGTATGCCATTCCCACAACACGAAGAGGATCAACGAGACTCCGGCGCCGGCGAACAGGCCAATGTTGACGGACGAATTCCACGCATATTCCTGTTCTGTGCCAAACTGAAGGGCCAGAAGAAGCATGATCGCGAAGGGGGCGAATAGAGCGAATCCGAAGAGATCGAATTTTGGGAGACTTCGGCGAACATGACCCATCGAGAATGGAGCTTTGACGATTTGTTCAGGGGCATGAATGAATGTCATGAGGAAGAATGCAACACCGCCAACTGGAAGATTGATGTAGAAGCCTACAGTATTTCATGTGAGCAACCTGACCGTCTGAATGCGAGCACTTATAAGACCACTTACACCAGCGCCATGACACATAGTCCGTCAACGCACCGCCGATCAGAGGGCCTAATACAATACCAAGCTGACCAACTACGCAGAGAATCGCTTGTTAGTTTGTCTTCGGTCGATCAGTCCTCTGAGATTGAGGAATTACGTACTACCAATCAGCAGGCCGAGATAGACTATATCACCAATTTCGTCAGCATCGATAAACATGTCTCAGCTACCTCATTCTCAACTCACAGGGTCTTTTCTGGAGCGGGACAGCACCGGCACAGAGGCTCAAAGCGCCATTCTGTAGTCCCGAAACACCAATGCCAGCAATAGCACGACCGATGATGAAGAAAGTCGAGGAAGTAGCAACACCGCACAGCAGCGAGCCGACCTCAAACACGACGAAGAATGCCAGATATACCCATTTCGTATTGAAGTAAGTGTAGATTTTACCACTGATGGGCTGTAGGACTGAGCTGCGGTACCCGTCAGTATGAAGACAAGCATACTCGTAGAGCGGTCGACTAGACTTACCTGCTGAGTTGGTACGCGCCAGTATACCAACCTTGGTCTGCGAGAGCGTGAAGCTCTGTTGTAATTCGGGGAATAGCCTGTCGCATGGTATCTCACTCAGCCTTGTCTCCTTCAAAATTACTCCCAAGAAAATTCAAAAGCCACTCACAGTGCTGAGAATAGAACTGTCCAATAAGACCAAGAAAAAAGTCAACGACGTGCTGAGAAGTAAAGACCACAGCTTCCAGCCTTCGACATATTCTCCAAGCTCGTCGCCTTCCTTCAGTTCTCTTGGCGCTGAGACATTCTTGGGCTCTTGCTCAGACTCTTCCGCGCCCGGTTGTTCGACCTCTGTTCCAGATCCACTAGAGCTTATCGACGGAGCATTCGACACTTCTAATTCTTTGCTCTCGACTTGTGAATTGGGTCGCGCATCGCCTGAGGGCGTCGCCGCTTTGGGTTCTGATGATTCCGACCCCATTATCGCCTCTCTCCACGTTGGTTGAAAAGTCGCAGGTGCAGGTTTCGCGTCTGCAAGCGGAAGCTGTTCAGTTGTAGTAAGAGATCCCGTGTTTTAGTGATGGTACCCTAGCCGTCGACGCTGCTACCGGGACATGTACATGAACGTGTCTTTGAGATAACTGCGTATCAACAAGAATTTGACATCTAGGATATCAAACGTCTCGCTATGAGTAACCTCATCTTCTCTTATAATCTATCCCTTTCAGTCCTGATTCACCCATGGCGGCGACTTCTTAGTGACAAATGTGGATAAATTCCGGGGATGAGTAAGGGCCCGCACCCGATGCGAACTCCGAAATCCGGATCCACCTACAAAGAAGAAATAACAAAACAACAGAAAGTTCCCACGTGGGATTATGCAGCTTACAGATCTTCTTCCAGCTGGCACAGAATTACTTCGTCAACTCAAGTGACCATGGATGGTCGACTAGAGAATGACATCGTGTTGGTTAAATCCGGCCACGTGCCTATCTCCACAACAACCGTGTAGGCAAACCGACCCCTAAACGAACAACGGGATTCATCAAACGATGGAGTTGAGACAAGCGATATTATCACCAATTAGCTCGTTACTGGAGCCAATCAGCAGCCTAGACATCCGACTGGCCCAACACTAAGTACAACCGTAAGCCAACATCGCTCGGCTTATTACTACCGGCGCAAAGCCAACATTTATTCGGTTTATTACCACCGAGCTACCGAGCTACCTCCTACCGGCAATTTGTCTCTCGACCGAAAACCTCTTAGCCCGGGCTGAAGACAAATAGTGTGAGACACCAGGCTGCGAAGTATGGACGAGTCGTATGTAGTCTTATTACCTAATTCAGGACTTCCGGGAGCAGGAAATCCGACCTGGCTTATCCACACAAAAAGTCGAAGCTCCCAAAGTTCCCCAGTGACGTTGTCCATAGCCAGCAGTACGGATACGAAACCCGTACTTCACCTCCTAGGCCGCACAAAGTTTCTGACCGATTCTGGTGAGCCAACCAGATTACCTACAGTTTGCATATATCCATACTGGTTGCTCAATCGACTCTTAAACTAAAAACAGAAAACCTCTCCGCTTTTAGTACATGTTCAATCTCGAACGGGACCAGATACCCGATTAGCTATTTACATTACCAGATCTATGGACGGCTGAAGTAGGGATATTCCTTGAATTCCATTTAGCTTACGGAACTACGTATCTGCAATGTTATTCAAAGACACTCGCGCGCACACACACACACACACTACCTACCTAGACTCGTCAGGCCTCAGACCGGCGTTCCTCCGTGTGTCCGGTGTGGCTACGACCTCCACAGAGCCACACCGGACACACGGAGGAACGCCGGTTTACCTAAGGCCTGACACAAACCGAGAGTGACGTCGTAATTCGAAGGAACAACAGAAGGTATAGTACGGGTAGGATTTGCGCATTAATGTCTATCTTCATGGACGATACGATTTCTAAGTGATTGGCGACTACCTCAAGGTACCTTAGGAACCGCACCTAAGTCAATCTCGCCAACGACTTCATTTCAACGGTATGAATAGTAGTAACAAGAGTCCATCAAGCCACACTCCATTAAATATAACAATGCAATGTGCGAGATGCATTACATGTCGTCCCACAGTCTAAAGGTGCTCGAAGCAATTATTTAGTTCTATAGCACTCCAGGCACAATCATACATAGCATTCCCACACCATCGAAACACCAGACCGCCGTGAACATACCTGGCTCAAAGCTGCTGCCCCGGCATATCCCAAGGCGAGACGAAATAATCATTCCACCATCCATCATCGACCGAGAAATCAATCGGGAACAGATTCGGCAGTATATAACCCTGATGTCCCGGTATCACGGGCTCAGGGTGCTGCTGCGCCGGTAGCCCACCACCACCAAGCAGACCGGGCATATTCTGCACCTGCGCAACGGAAGTATCTCTCACCGCCTCCTTACCCACACCCGCCTGTGCGAACGCACTCTGCCACATAGGCGCGGTATTACTCAGCGTCTTCGCACACTTGACGTAGAAGTTCGCGACCTCGTTCCCCTCGCTATCCGTATCGGTGTTCAGCCCATACAGGCCCGGGAGCTGCGCAAACCGGCTCGCGAGCAGTTTGATAGACGCCACGAGGTCCACGCCCTCTGACATCACCGCGCGATCCCAACCGGGGTCTTCCGTCATTATGAGTCTGTATAGCGTCTGGCAGGCGCGGAAGAAGTGCAGGAATACCGGGAATGAAACACCGACGAGTTCTGCGAGGCCGAATTTGAGGAAGTGGTCCATGAATGCTTTGCTGGTTTGGTAGGTTGCGTAGAGATTCTCTAGTCGGGTTGTGTCCATCATCGTCGCGCCGGATTTTGCGCTTGCGCTTGCCGGTGGTGGGAGTGTCACACAGGTGTCTTTGACGCAGTTTGGGAATGGCATTTCTGTGATGAGCATGTCGACTGATAGGATGCATGTCTGTACTATTCCTGAAGAGCAATGGCAATTTAGCGTCACCTCAGACCGGCGCAATATGGATACCGACTCACGGTTATTCTTGATCGTTTCTGGAACTTGATTCTTTAGATGTTGCAAGTTCTGCCGTAGTATCTTGACGTAGAGCGAAGCCGGTGGCTTCAGTTGGGAAAGGCCCTCCACTTCAGAGACCCCTTGGGCCCAAGTAACCTCTTGGACCGTTTCCATGAGACGGCGTGTCTTGGCCATGACGAACAGTAATTGATCCCCTTCCCACTCCGGATTTGCCGCCAGCGTCTGAAGGCATTCTTCCATGTGAGGTGTCCAGCGCATCGACTGTGTTCGCAGGAAAGATGAGCCACTATCAGACTATGTCAGTTTTTTGTAGTTGCAAGTGCTACAAATTTTGATAAAGCATATGACAAGGATTGATTTTACCAAGAGCAGAAAACGTAGCACGCAATGACAGCCCTTCTATGATCGTTTGTCCGGATCTGAGGCCAAGTCGTTTTTTTGAACTCGTCCGCCTTGAAACAGTTGACATCACGAGCATTGAGATCCTGAATCGGTCTATCAATACGAAGGTCGCCTACTATGCCGATTGCGATGTTCATCAGAACATTTTGGGTTGGTTTTCCGGTGAAGAAATGCATCGTCCTTGCCCTCCAGGTTAGTGGAGAACAACAGCTTCTAGAGCCAAACGGATAGTAAAAGTCTACATACCATCCAAGAATCAATAAAACGCCGAGTAACATATCAATATCGCGGTCGCCATTACTCAGTAGCTTTCGCCCCAACTCATCACGACATCTCTGGTGTAAGGCAATCTGCTTGATCGGAGATTTGCAACATAAAGCTCTAATGTTCGCCCATAAGAAAGGCCGGTCCCGTTGAAGTTCTGCGGCACTGGGAAGGGGTTAGTCACATGGCGCAACCCAAGATTTACGTTCAAGATCTCGAGCGATGCGACGACCATTGAAGGGAAGGCCAAAGTAAAAAGACACATACGCCATGGTCGAAGGGATATATGCAAATGGGAACATGGGAAGGAAATTGTTGCGAAACAGAGCTAGCGCCTCCTCCGCCTCGAGCGGTGATAGTGCGTCAATATCTGATGCGTCTGACGGGCTCGCGACCGACTTGTTTGTAGGCGATGTCGCATGACTATGGGATGTAGCGGGGGTGGGTGCGAACGCCCCCGAAACGGCTCGGTTTGAAGCATCTATCAAGCCATGATGTATAGCCGCGGACGACGAACCTCCAAAATCTTGTCTGAACTCGTCGGACAAGCCACGTTCTCGAAGCAGATCCCCCGGGCTTGGTAATGACGTGCCAGGGGAGTTCCCAGAAGCGGCCTGGGCCTTGAGGATAGCAACTAGGTCCTCGAGTTTCTGCTCAAGGTTGGCGGTCCGAGTCGCAGCAGATGCATTACTAGACTGTGCTGTGGGAGTCGAAGTCGAGTCGGTGTGTAAGCCAGCACGTTTCGGCTTGGCGGAGCGTTGCTTTCTGACACCGGTGGATGGTATACATTCCCTGCCCAGGCGTTGACATCGTTCACATATGAAAGTATTCCCACGTCCAGCGCCGGCAGTTGGTGTTCTACTAATGATACATTTGCATTTCGCCTTGGCGCAGTTGATGCAAGCCTGACCGTACGGAGCCGAAACTCGGGGTGGAGATGCAGGCCGCGCGAGCTTTGACGGCGAAGAGTGTGAAGAAGTTGAGTCCATGGTCCGAAGAGACCAATGCCGTTAAGGCATGCAGCAGCACGAAACCCGGAGCCAAGATGGAGGATAGGAAGATCGAAGGGAGGGAGGCCCGGGATTCAACGGTACGGCCCCGGCTCACAACCTCGAATTTGTGATCAGTCTGGGCTACCAGTATAGACCCTGCTCGTTGGTTACGAGTAACCCGACGTCAGTCAGTATTGGTACGCCCCGTGCATCAAGCAACGCTGGGTTGAGAGGGCTTCGAAAGTTCCAGTGCAGACGGAATTCAAGCGAAAGCCTTGCCGGAATTGGCACCACGGTCGCTTTGCGAAGCAGATATGAGTGGATCACCTGTACCGATCTGACCCGTCATACGAGCCCTATGTTGGTCCTTCACGTGGTTCGCGACAGTCGCGAGACAAACTCGAATTGGCATATAGAAAGAGAGGCCAAAAGACGAATGTCGTTGACGTCTCTGAAGCTGGATCTGAGCGTCGGAGAGATCGAGAACGCGGCTCGGAGTTGGTAAGACGGGGTTATGAGAAGTCCGCCGAGTCCGCAGAGTCCGCCGAATTATGAAAGAGCTGAATGGATGACTCACGACCTTGAATAGCCCAACGACGGTGCAGCCTAAGGGCCTATTAGTTATGTGCTTTAATGCATATTAACAATACGTAAGCTGCTGCGTACATTCAATGATATATACCAGTTCAATATCTACTTTTTGTTACACGATTTACAGAAGCATAAGGCAGATGAGAGTAAAAGTTGCCTCATAGTCACTTCTTGCAGAAAGCTGGTCAGATCGTTGGCCTGCTAGAATAGCTTATGAACAAATTTGAGCTCATCAACCAGCTACTAGCCTGACAAAGATCTCGCCAGTATGTGTGAGATTTATCTTTCATATTATTCGTAACTGCGGACGTTATGATCTCAAACAGTGGATAATCAGTCAACAGAATTACGCCAAGGTTATGGATCTGGCTATACGTGCTACATTCATGGCATCACGAAATGTTGAATATCTTGGGCGCGAAGTACGGACGGAAGTGAATAACAAAGCTTCTGTTGACTATATCAATCTACGGAGGGCTTGCAACAACACTCATTGCCAGGTTTGGATGCAACTTGAATCTCAGGATGACTATCATCATGGACGAAAGAGGTATCTACCGTGTAAGGAGGCGAGAATCTCAAGGCGGCGGCGGGCTCATCTGGTCTCTGGCACTGCCACTCCCACTGCTTCCACCGGAAGGGCTACTCCTGCCATCGCTAACAGCCTCGTCACTACCATGCCTTGCAATCGCAGGGGACGCAAATCCAGGAGAGGCGCCTTGACTTCGCAGTCCGCCTTGTCCCAGACCATTCCAGTCCTCAAGCTCGCCGCTGCTCTGTGTGAACCCTGAAACGTTACTAAGCATTGATGAGGATCGACCCCTACCCTTGGTGAGCTGCTGGGCGCGGGGCTGCTGCGGAACGAACGCTGATGCAAGTGGCGATGGACCCCAGAGAGAGGACTGATAGAGGCTGTTATTCCAGGCGGCTGCGACACCATAAGGCGAGCTGCTCGAGGTAGCGGGCTGTGCGTTGACAACAGCGGGCGACGCATATTGACTGCCGGGGTCGGGGAAATGCTCGTATGAACCATATGCCATAGCTGCTTGTTGTGCATGGAACGCGTCAAGTTGCTCTTTGAGCATCAAATTCTGCTGTTCCTTCTCGTAAATAGAGCTCTCCAACTCGTTGATTCTCGACACGAGGTCTCGGTCGACCTTGGCGATGTCGCTCTCATAAGACTCCCTCGCTTGGCGCCGGCGTTGCTCCTCATCTAAGCCACGGTTGTTGGCATCGGTAATACGAGCATGTTCGCCATCAACCTTGGCAATGCGATTGCTGATCTTGTTCCGCTTGGCCTGAAGATTCGTTTTTTCCTCTTCCAGAGATTTGATACCGCCCTCCACAGAAGCCTTGAAGCTCTTGAAGGCCGCAACAGCACCGTCAAACTTGGCCTTCTCGTTTGTCCAGACTGACTGACAGCTTTTCCACGAATTTTTCAGAGATTCAGGAATCTTTTCAAAGTCTTTGAGATCCGTCTCCAGATTGGCCAAAGCCTGCTCTGCTTGCTTCTGTTGCGTAACGTTCTGCTGGATCTTCTGGCGAAGCTTGTCGTCGCCAGTACCCGCCGACTGCAAAGCCGCGTGAAGCTTCTCGTTTTCCTTTTTCAGAGCATTTGTCTTCCGGTGGGATTCCTTGCGCAGCGCTTTCTGTCGCTGTCTTTCCTCGGCAAGCTTAGCTTCATTCGCGGCAATGGATGTCTTCAGGGTGGTGATCGGTGAATCTGGTCGAAGAGAACGCTTCGTGGACGCCTTTGAACCTGTCGAATCCACATCTGCGGATTTGGGCTGTGTGGTTCTGACACTAGTCGAGAATAAAACTTCATGCGTCGTAGCACTTACGAACTCGCACTCGTAATTTGACAAGGGTGTCAAGCCATAGATGTCTCCGCTCCACCGAACTCCTGATCCCGGACCTCCTTCACACGTCTCGACTGGTGTCATTCGCGTCGGTTGCCAGATGGCGTTGTTGACCCTGACGTAAAATGGTTTTGAGGTGTCGACCTTTGAACCGTTCTGGCGACTCTCGGCGGATTGCGAAGTAGGGAACTCACTAGTGTTGAAACAAACTTCGTCACAACCGACATACGATATCCAAATTTGACCAGGCTGCGTGTTAAATGGGGCGTTCCCAAGATCATGAATGTCTACAGCGTTAGAGCCAGCGGACTCGGCCGCTGCGTGTGTCAGCTCGTACTCCTTGACAACGACAATCTTGGTACTCGCTATGGCAGCCCATAGAGGTTGGCGATTCCGAACTTGCGTGCTTTGTTTTCTTTTCTTTTTTATACTTAATGTTGATGAATTTTGTAATGTTGTTGTATCGCTGTCAGGCGTGGAAAACCCGCCATCGACATCGGGTGGGTATGATTTTCCTGCTTCTGGATCTGCAGCAGTCTGAGCCAGACTGTCTCGCCTTTCTCTTCTCAAATACCAATCGCGAATGTATTTAACAAGACCTTGGGTGAGTATGTGAATGGCTAAGATGCTCTTGACCCAGCTAAACCAACCCGATTGGATCCTATCATAGCCTCGAAGTGAGTCAAGCCCTTCCAGGGGGTCGTCGAAGTCAGGAGTCATAAACCGACTTGAGCCAAGTAGATATCCCACAGGATGATACTTCATCCTAGTGTGGCGCAAGACATGAGACAGCAATATCATACTCAGGCAGATGACTGTGTTCTTCATGGACCCCCCATCTCGAGAGCTGGACCCTCCTCCCAGTCCCAGGGCGATGACCATCTGAGCTAAGTCAAGTATAACGTGCTGGATAGGCCCCCACAGGAAGAGCCATATCAGCAACACGATACCATCAACGCAGATGACGGTTGCTAAAGAGGGAGCGCCTAGATTCCACTCGAACACGTCGCTGAGGGTGAGACCGTTACTCGTAACGAAGGTGAGCACAGTGAATAGCAAGTAGACGACCGAGAGAAGCACCGAGGGAATCTGCATGAGAATGATGAGAATGGCGATGGTGTCCTGCAGGGGGCACAGTCGCAGAACGGTCAGAGCAAAATCCAGCGGACCGGGGTCGCGGTGAACATTCGAATTCTTGGTGGCATTCACATCGATGCGACGGTGATTGTCCTCGGGTAGATTGGCGGCGTGCGAGTTGTAGGATTCAGCAGACGAGGTCTCGGAGTAAGCGCCGAGAGAGGCACGTCTCAAAGACTCGGCGGTGCGGCTGTCTGCAGGCATATCGGACGACTGCTTGAGGAAGCCGTTCGCATGGGCAGGCGGTGTAGAGGGAGCAGGCGGAATTGGTGCATCTTCGGCGGCGGGCTGCTGCTGGGACTGCTGGTGCGTCGGTTGCTTGTTAGGGACGCTACCATTCGGAGGTGCCTGGCACTTCTGCTGCTGCTTGGGGTTGCGCTTGGCGGCGGCTACAAGGCCATGGTCATTCTTCGTGTCGCGATTGTTGGAGGCACCGTGATGTCGCTTGGCCGATGCTGATGCGCGAGGCATACGCTCGCGTTATGCTGACCCGACCCAGAACGCGTTCCGAGCCAGTCAGCCGAACAAGACGTCGACGACGATGCGGATGGCGATAGCCGAGGGCAAAGGTGACGCCAAATAAGGGGTCGAGTCTCTAGCGTGGCTGGCGGTGTCTGAGGCGGCGTGGAAAGGGACAAGCCAGTTGGGATGGCTTGGCCCAAGGTTTTGCCTTCGTCTCGACTTTTCGGGTGATCAGCCAGGCTAAGATGTAGCGATGCGATTTGGCTGGTATACGAAATAGTGTACCGAATACTGGGGGTTAAGCAACGGTCGCGTGAACTCTATTGCGAACGTTGCTCGAGGCGCAATAGAGTCCCGAGGGTGGAGGGTATGAAATCTGTCCACACGAACGGGAACTGATAAAGTAAGAAAATGAAGATTGAGGCTTTCGTGACGGGAGAGGGTGGGAGTGGAAATGTGCAGTGAGTGCCCTGCAGTGTGGATGGGGACGAGGCACGAGTGTGAAGGCTGCCCGCTGGAGCCCAGCATCTTCGCCAGCACTGCAGGAAACCACAGGCGATGGGCCCTATCATGTGCTGCCCGCTCTCCCGTGCCATGGGGGCCTTCCAGCTGTTACTCGGCGCGCTATCCACGCCATTGCAGGTGGTAGTCTGGCGAGTCTGTGTTACCTGACGGTGGTGGCGGGTCACACACTGGGGCCAGCGATAGTGGGACTGGCACCTACACTGGCCTGTGGAAAACCCTGTGCAGCGCTTCCGATGTGAGATCGCTCCCACTGTCACCATCCATCCTGCAGCTCTCAGAGGCGGCACTGCTGCAGGGGAAACCCACGAGGCTCTTGATCGACAGGATATCCAGTGCCAGATGTTCCGATACCACACGGTACACGCAAGTCACAACAGCCGAGCAGCCTATGACTGCACGTTGGATTACGAGACAGGCGAGACAGGTCCGATTGTCGCCAGCACTGTCTGCCTCAGTCTGGTCTGGATCTCTCCCCAGACCTGACTACTTCCTGCCGTTGTGGTTCCTTCGCCTTCTTTTTGCCCACCGAGCCACCTAGAGATTCATCATCCTGCTTAACCAATCAATTGCCGGAGAAGGACTGGCTATAGAAAACAAGCTCAAGGCAAGGTTTCTAAGGACTGTCATCCTATCATCTCGAGTCGAAAGCCTCGGTGTGTGACCCGTTATGGCGAGTTCCAGGATTTACTTATTCTCTACATCAATAGCTGCTGCCGAGCCGGCCGAGCTTCAAACTGTCAATTCTGTTCAGAGAGATCTCAAACTCTGCTCAACTACATCATTACATATATTCAGGTACCTTCAGGCACTCTCTAGTTTTCGATGATCAACCTAGGACCTCGGATACTTCGACAGGATCCCACGAGATTGCCAGTCATCTTACCTTGGCGCCTCAGCTAGATACGGCCCCCATCCATGTGCTAAATATATCAATATGGATTCATGTGCCTCTCAGAGTACGACCGCACTGCTCATTGGACTCCCGATGTCAGACCTCAAATGGTCATAGCAATCAGCAACTAACCTCCCTTCGATGTTCATATGCAACTATATCGAAAGAATTCTCGGTGATTCTCGGTCGAGTTTGTTTCGCCATCACTTCTCCTTGCTGGCGCCCGTTGATCGGATGCTCTAGCCTTTCTAGTGAAGAGATATCGCGAAGATCTTTTCACGGCCGTCGTCCTTAGCGCTATATGTTACCTAATGACGACGAAACTGGTATACGATTTTACCATATGTATTGTTTCGAAGAATCAAGTGCATATTAAGCGATGCATGTGCATAGTATTACAGAGCAAGCTGAGAGAGCTGAGGCCAAGAAAAAGCCACACGCTCGGAAGGTTAATGGCTGTTATCGCTGCATAATGGGCCCAAAGACGATCTTCCAGCCGAGCTGCGTCACGAGGCGAAAGAAACCACACCGTTCTGGGCCTTGCGCCACCGCAGATTAACCATTCGCTAGAACTAATTTCCTTCTAGCGCCCGGGCGCTGGGCGCAACGACGTTATCACCAGAATTTTGTCTTTTGGACGTATATGTCAGGCGTTACGGCGTAATTACTAGTAGTAGTCTAAACATGAGATGGCAGGTGATGAAACCTTGACTAGCAGCGATAGGCAACCACACGAAACGCCATTATAAGCCTTTCCAGCCGTTGCCAAGTCGCTGAAGATTGGATCATCAGCATGCACTGCAACTTTGCTTTGTTAGTTCGAGCAGCAATCGGAGTAGGGAGAGTAGCATTGTAAGTACGAGTTAGGGGCTCTTGGAGATGCCCAGACCAACCTACATCCTGCCGAACTCATGCATGCTGACGGGAAGTTGGCTGCTTATCATATGCTAAAGGCTGCAACAGACAACTGATCTTGGAAGCATTAGGTAGGCGGTTGCGACCATTCCTTGGCTCCGGCTTCAAGTTATGTCCAAGGTAAGTGGCTACCTTGTGATCGATCGCTCATTGAACATAGGTAAATCAACCCAGGAGATGGATGACACTGCTGTTTAACAGAACGTAATAGCTTCCAAGGCGGTGAAAAGAAGATAACTGCCATGTATGCCCATCTATGTAACAAAAAAGAAGGTATAGTCGTCGAGTAACAGACCGATAACGATGTCGTTTCTCACCTCGCAAACTAGTTACACGTTTTGCCTAGGGCAGATGCCATTTTCAGGGCCTTTTGGTGTTGCCTGCCCATCCGCGCTCTCGGCTTTTCCCTCGTGTCGTGTGAGTTGTGGAGTTGTAGAGAGTCATGCAGCACTTGACGACCAGTCAGAAATAGAGCAGGAATCACCCGCATTGCAGATCGTCCAGTTAGTCCACAGTACTGGCTCGACTGGCTCGACCTCATGCGCACTGACATACCGGCCTTCCAATTCATCGGTCCATTATGTTATTCAACGCCAACGCATCGCCGTCTCCTGTCCGAACCATCCAAAGGGGCATGGCACATCATCACCAACTAGCCCGAAACCTGACATATCTTCGCTCACCTCACCCAGCCTCGGACAACAGTGTATCACAGTGACAGATATGAAAAAGTCGATGGCGAAGCATGATAGATGACTGATGGTGTTTTTCATGCAGGGATTCCGGAGTCAGCAAAAGCGGATCTCAATCGAGCAAAACCCCCAAATCCTCGGCCCCAACAGAGCCCCAGTCACAAGCCAGACGCCTAGGAAACTTGTGCAAGAAGGGAAAGAAGAAGCAGAAAAGCTATCTGTTTCAAGGAAAAAGCACCCGTCACCACACCATCCTTGAGGTTATTCCGTGGCTACTAGACGAGAAATGGCAAGGCGCGAGCGATGGCCCCAAGGATCTCGGCATTTGAGCGGGTGCAATCTCTTGTCGCCATCCCACCGAACATTATCGCCGGCGATGCGTTACAAGGGTTTTGTTCCCCTCTCTCTGTCCGAAAACCATCGAGCTATCATGTCCGAGAGGTCTCACATGAACTCATGCCTGAATAGAACTTTTTGGTACCTATGCATATAATTACAGAGCTCAGCGCAATCAAGCGACATATATCACGACAGGTAGCGATGTATATTCCTCGAGGGCTCTAGAAACCCGGTAGAACATACAGCAAGCTTCAATTAGTCGAGTGCCGAACTTTTAAAGTTCGGGAAGCACCCCGCTCATCGCCTTAAATGCTCGTCCGAGGACGTATCCTGTACATGTCAATGTCATACTAGAGTGGTGGTGTGGCATGTTGAAACCACGAGTCTTGGCGGCCGATAAAAAAATCCAACCCGTCGCCGTTCTGCTACCCTTTGTTTGAGCGCGGAACTTGCCGTCGTCCCAAGACTGACAACCCTTCTTTTTTTTGCGCAAGGGGTGGTTGCACGACATGACACTTACGGGATGTATCGTGCCATAATGGAGCTGGCGTGATAGTGTTATTCGTTTCATTACCTTCCGCCCCCATCATCACCAGGGCCTCCAGAGCTAATTGCGAGTCAACTTGGCTGAACTCGGTAAAGATAGTGATGTTATGGCATGTTCAGTTAATGCTTCTGCTCTTCATCAATGTCAATGAGACATGATGGAGGATCTCCCTGAACACCAAGTTATCAAGCCGTGTCATGTGCGTTCAGGTCGCTTATGTGACGACAGACAGACGGCTCGGCATACCCATTTCGGGCGGCTATGGCGACTGAATTTGGACCCTTGTCTCCAACTCGCGTCAGATCAACTGCAAAGTGCCGTCTTGGCTAGGGTGGTATCGTAGCCATGCTGTTGGTTGAAGCACTCGTTTATTCGTACATGGTTGTGGTGATCAGCTTACCAACGATATGCATGTCAAGGGTCAACTACAGTAGTTGTCGTCAAGCCTTTCCGACTGTTAGCAGCGAGAACCATCGATCGGACGTCCAGAGGTAAGCAGCACCACGGCGTGATCTTTGCCTAGGATTGGTTTCAGACATCCCTCTCCAAGCTTGGCATGATGTGCTGCGGGGAAGTGCCGGAGTATACAACGCATACGTGCAGGATGCATGCACTTCACGGACTTGGATATATGACTTCCTCGTCGATATTCATCCCTTCCATGTGTCACAGTGTTTATACTCACTTTAGTATTGTGCACAGTCTCCTGATAATAGAAGAACGAGAGTTTTCATGAGATTGGAAATAAGCAGCGTAAGGTTATTACCAGCTCATCATCAAACCGGCGTGCAGTGTCAACTAGCAATATCTCTACCACGAAAACGATAGATAGACAATCCATTCTCAACAGACATTAGTTGTCACTCCCAGACTTCATGTGTCTTAGCTGATGCTAACAAGAATCTGTCAAGTCAAGATGTACAAAGTATTAGTTTAACATTACATGAAGCTTACAAAAACCAGAAGCCTCTACAACAAATCAGGGTCTTAGTGATCCAAGAACGAGTTGGAAACTGGGAGAGTCGGCGTTGTTGTACTATGACGACGGAAGTGATGTACTTCAGGTTGCAAATTTCTATCTCAATCTTACATTGACTTACTGAAACCGATAAATGTGAACTCAGAGTCCAAATCCTCTCCCATTATCGGGAGCACCCAAGGGTAAAAATCATGAATAACCCATCTAGAAAGTACTCAATCATCTGGAGCTTGCGCAGAAGCAGGACCATAAAAAAACGATAAACTAGCCATTCCTCACCAAATACCCCCTTAAGTCACCTATTTCAACAACTCACTAATTAGCGAATTAAATAGTTAAAATTTGAGAATTTGTAATGAATGTTTTTTAATTGCTTTATTAATATTTCCAAGCTAATTGCGTATCTCTTACATTTTATTTGGCTGTATTCGTATAGCTGGAAATATAGGGGACCTTAAATAGGTTAGCGTTCTACGTCCATTCGACTTGACTACAGTTCCGACTATCTCAATTATCCACGGAGCGCTTGATAAAAATCTCAAAATTAAGCAATTAATACCCCTATATAAAATAGCAGTACAACTATACGCGTATATTTTTTCTGAATTAATTCACTCATTCGAAGGCCTTGTTGTTGCTGGCTGAAGTGATTAAGTTTTGGTAAGGAATAGCTAGTGTGTCGTTTTTTTTATGGTCCGACTTCTGCTTGCGCTCTCGAGACGAGACTTGTTATACCACTGCGAAACATTTAAGCGGAGTAACCAGAACGACAACCATTGTGTCCGCTAGTTTCTAAACCATGTTGGAATTTGTAATATACTCCTAATACAATCTACTGTCCGATACGTCGAGATTTTTTTCTACAACCGGATATCAATCCATTTCTCTCATGGGTAAGCTTCACTTCTGGTAACTTTACTCCATAAATCATCACGCTGCGGCTTCTTACCATCTCACATTCGAATCAGGGTTACCAAAACTGATCTTTGCCCTTTGTTGAATGCCAGGTTTACTGTAGACCTGAAGTCCAGTGTTCATTCGTAGGAAATCCAACATTGAACGCACTGGTTTATGTTGATTCCGTAGCACTGGTTATTATACTTCGCACGGAATTACATGTATGATCTTGACGTACACATACTCTAATCTCGTGTGTCTAAACGTTCGCTGACGCGTAATTCTCGCTTCCTCTACCCAGCACACGTCCCCGTCCCCGCTCAGCTCTTAACACCCGGTCCCCCTAAATCCTCGACAGCATCTTCTCTATCCCAAGTCTCTCTCTCCAGATCTCTAACATCCTCTAGCAGCATCCAAATCTTCCTTCTAGCTTCAATGATCGCCTCTTCCTGACTCCACCAAGTGACATCCAGCGGACCGAGCGTAAAAGCCGGTAAAGTCGTCTTCGAAGCTTTCGTGTAGTCGTATATTGCAATATCCTCTGTTAATCGCGCCGCGACGCGCTGATGTCTGTGGGAGAAGATGATGCCCTCTAGAAAGAGAGATGTGTGTGTATCTTCAGGTTTTAAAGATAGTTTGTGGTATGCTGAGAATGTGTCTGGATAGGTCACGGGCTATGAGATGGTAATTTGGCCTCGCCGTTAGTGCTTGTCTTGATTTCATCGTAACGGATGATTACGTGGTGAGGTGAAGGCAGTAGTAAAGACGAGACAAGTCGCATTAGGGCTGCACCTACAAATTTATAGTCAGTCTTGATAGACTTCATTATTAGCCCAACCTCCTTAGGTGTCATGAGTCCTGCCCAACGAGCTCTATCATACGGGTATACGCGTCCGAAATAGTGTGTCCAGTTTACACGCGAGGTTTCGGCCCAGCGGTTGTAATGTGTATTATTAACGTGGCCCTGTATATTCCCCGGGTGAATTAGCTCGTGGTTCAGACACGTTGATGTCGAGATAACGCGAGCAATATTCTTCTACCTTCACCAACATCCAAAATCAAAAATACACCGCCGATACACTGCCAGGGGACCTTTCCACTCCGAACAAAGTCTCTCCGTCATGCGCCTTCGCATCCCCTATGATATAAAGCCAATTCACTTGGCCCGAAGGAGCATCACAGGAATCGAGCTTCTGAAATGGTACGACAAGAAGGAAAAAAGTTCATACGTACAAAACTATCCATCTCACCCCACAAAACCTGCTGATTCTCAAGGCCACACTCACCGACAAGAAACCCGTCGGACCCAGCGCTCAGCGTCCGCCAGTCTTTTCCGATGACAGCCATCATGCCAGCAGCGCGGCGAACCTGTTCGGGGTTACAGCCGAACATGAGACACTTGCCGACACGGGACCGCACATCTGAGACCCATCTACTCGGTGGCGCCGTGATAGTATCAGCAACCGATTCTCTACGCATCCCACTATCATGAGAATACGCGGCTCTGGATATCTTCTTTGGGGCGCTCAGTAACGGTCTTGACAACGGCTCCGATATCGTGAGGTGTGAGCCACTGCCGCGGCTTGCGCCGGGTAGGCTCAGGCGTGGTCGCGGAGGCATAAGCAGTTGGCTTTGGAGTTATGGTCGTCCAATTGATGTCTTAAAGCAAGTTCAGGGCGGCTTCTCACATAGAGGATCTTACAACATCAATACGTGGTGACCAAACGAATGTGATTTGCAGTGCCGTCTCTTATTAGAATGCCGGGTGTAGCTGTCCAGGGCGAAGTCCCGGCCGGCCTCAATCGGCTTCTGATAAGATAAGCAGGACCTCAGTCGCGATGGATGGCGTCACCTGGTCTCTCACCAACGGCTTCACTCTCAAAAGCAGCAACCTTCATGCTTTCTCAAGACCAGCCCGTCATATTGCTAGCAAGGTCTTCTTCTGAACACATACTAGTCCAGTAGACGCCTACAATATATATGCAACACAATGTCCGCCCCCAATCCCACATTGAGGAGACAAGTCATCGCCATCTACAAAGGTCCGTTTCATCTCATTCGCCATCTTTAAGGGAGGGTATAAGACACTCTCCCTCACCTGCTGTCACCTCTTACATCCCAATCCTCTGTTGTCCTACTTCCTACTGCCCCCCATCTTCTCTCATAAATTTAAAAATTAACTAATTCCCTCCAGAGCTTCTATACATGGGAAAAGAATATCCCCTAGGCTTCTCATACTTCCGCCCACGACTCCACAAAGCCTTCATGGCCAACGCATCACAGCAAGACGAAGACGAGATCCGAAAGGGGATCTCACGCGCCGAGTTCGTCAAGAAAGGTCCGTGACTACCTGTCCTCAGTATCAGCTCAAGTTGTTTCCTTAGAACCAGCAAGACCTAACCAAACCCGCAAACTCACAGAAATCGAAGCTCTGTAAGTCTGTCTATACACCTCACCTGTCTCACTTCTCAACCAGCTACCCTACCCACCTATATTCACTGTCAATCAAGATTGGACCTATTCACATATAAATCCCATTCAAACTATCTTCCTAAGGAAATATATCCAAGAAAGAGAACGCCCACGCTTAGCCAACCAGGGCATACCATCAACAACCTCACAAAATCCACACACGAACCCGCTGTAGTGACAGGAAAAAAAAGAACTTTATATGCAAACCAAATTCCCTCCAAGCTTTATACTACCAAACTTCCTGCTGTGCATTGCTCCGCTAATCCAAAACCAAACTGACACCCATAACCACTCCATCTAGATACTACCTGAAGCGCTACCGCACCCTGCGGAAACGATACTCAAACCCCTAACAAACTGCGCACTCAAGTCTTGTGCCTCTTCCTAGCCGTCCAACACCCAACCTCAAGACACTCACCCCACGACGTTCCCCCCTCCCTAAGCAGATCATTTGTCATCTTTCCCGCCCACGTATCCCACTCCTCCTGGCTCTTCCCGTTGACATCCCTCAACATCGGCTCGAGCGCCAGGATGAAGTTCACCGTGGTCTCCAGCGCCGTCCTCCTAAGGCTCGCCTGTGCCGTCGTCAACGTCTTGCCCCCTCTCCCTCTCAAGTCATCGTCTCGGTACTTCCCCTTCTGCGAGTCTATGTACGTCTTGCCGTCTTTCGTGACAACACCGCCGACGCCCTCTCGCTCCCACCGGATCTCGCTTAACGGCACTGCAAGTCTTTTGGAGAAGACATCCGTAAGTGACTCGGCTTCTTGGAGCATATAGGCACCGATGAGGCCGCAAGGCACAGCGGACAAGCCACGCGCCTCGAGGCCTTTTGTGCACCAGCCGTTATACTCGACCAAGAACGAGTTCAGAGGCGCACTCATGGGCGTGTTCGTCGTCATGACGTAAGCGCCCATGCGCTGCACCGTATCCTCATCCTCGTCTTCGTCAGTTGACGAGTCAACGTCAAAGGTGGTCGAAGATGCATTTTGCGGGCCATGTGGTCGAAGCATGCGGAACGTGGAATCAGTTTCCCAGGCTTCCAGCACGCCACCAGGTCTCAACGTACGCAGATACTCATCCATTACGGGTTGCGAATCGCGAAACGATGAGCAGAGCGACATGTCTTTCGCCATGATGAGATCAAACTCGTCGTCGGCAAAAGGCCAAGGAAAGACCCGAAGGTCGTGGGCAACGAACCGCCACCGCATGTCCTTGTCTGGCTTGGCCTCGGACTCGGAGCCAGGCCCGGATAGTGGGACGATGTCCATGCCAGTGAAAGATATGTTAGAGTGGCCGTGCTGTGCGAAGTAGCGGTGACACATCATGCTCCAGAAGCCGGAACCGCAACCAACCTCCAAAACGCGCAATGGAGGCTTACTTGCAAAAGCGGTCGAGAGTATAGGGCCACCGAAGAGTTGAAACATGAGGAGGGTACGAAGGGACTGCCGGTGCAGCTCGGCTAAGTCGACGGGTAAGGGATAAGGCACGGCGAGTTCATGTATGTATGTACGGTTGTTTCGAGTATAGTAAGCTTTGGCATTTAGGGGTATGGACTTGGAGGCAGTGGAAGTGGCGTTCGAAGAGGCGATAGAGGCCGTCTTCCCCATGGCAGAGCCGATGCTCTCGTTGGAGGTCATGACTCCAGCCATGTTGGCAAATACAGCGTTCCCTACTGGCGGGATGTATTCGGGGAGAAATTGGCCATGATTGGCGGACATGCTTTCATAATGATCGTGATTGCCTGGACTCCCAGATGGAATCAAGGGAGCGAAGCTTGGTGATGCGGGAGGCGATTCTTTCGAATTGCGCCTCTGGAAGTGGCCACGAAGGTGTAGCTTCTTCGGGGACGGGGCGGTGGAGGCGCCGTGGCCGAAGAGATGGAGATGCCGTGGGGATGCAGGCGGAGACGAGGCAGGGGGCGCAGCGTATGCTGGCGTGAGCTGGTTCACGAGAGACTTTCCCGAAGGTGGACTGTTCACTCGAGACTTTTTGGAGGTAGCGCTCTGATTCGACCCGGACGAAGTGGAAATAGCGGCACCGTTGGTCGCAGATTCAATAGATCCTGTTCGCTAAATACATTATATCAGTCAGTCAAACTAGCTACTGCTCACAAACTGTGGAATAGGCTTTGAATAATTCTATGTTTGGCAATCCGGGCTACGAAGGTAGTATACTGGTTCAGGGCACAGTGACATGGTGTGCCATGTGAAGCCCTGGCACGAAAGAACATAATACAAGAGACGGAGCGAAATGGACAAGCAAGAGACATGACAGCACGAACATTGGAGTGTCTGGAAGCATGCAGCAGCGACGGCTGATGCTGATGATGACCCGAGGGGACGGACGGGGAAGCGGAGCTGGCGTCGCCGGAGGAGGCGGTGTGACGGGATTGTGGCGGGCTCGAGTGTTGTTTCGTCAGCGACGAAGCCTGCTGTCGATGGTTGGACCGCGCGAAGAACAGAGGCTGGTGGATGCGATCGCCAAAGCTAGACCGGCTGCTTTTGGAGATGCTGCTGTCCCTGCGGCTCGGCGCGATGGGCGGGTAATACTCTAGCTTGTTGTTGTAAACGCTGTCGTGGTCGTTATCATCGCCGTTGTCGTTGCCAATGCTTGGAGATGTAGATTGGGCACACTCGCCCGCAACGACGACGATGTTGCTGATAGACAGCTGTTGCTTGCCGTGGTCGTAGTGATCGGGTCGGACGGAACGAGTGGTGGGAAGCGTCGATGTTGCGGTGTGGTCAGTGGTGGTGATGAAGGCCCTCACGTGCGTCGGCGGATGGCCAGCAGCAGCACTCGGAGGACTAGTGCTCGTGGTGCTGGTGCTGGTGCTGGTGCTGCAAGTGGTGGGAGCGATAGGGGGCGGCGGCGGCGAGGAGCGAGTTGTGGGTTCAGGTTCGGGCTGGTCGGGCTTGGAGGGGCAGCTGGAGCTGGAGACGGCGGCAGCTAGTATTTCAGATGTGGATTCGGATGTGTTGGAAGCTGGAGGATGGTGCTTGTTGGGCTTGGCCTTGGCCTTGGCCTTGGCTAACTTGACTGCTGCCCTGCTGCGAGGCTTGGCTTTGCTGGCTGCTGCTGGTGCCGTTGCCGCTGCCGCTACCGCTACCGCTGCCGCTGGTGCAGCTTTGGATTTTTTGCCCTTCTCAGCTTGTGTCCTGCGCTGCGGAGGCGCCTGTCGGTGTCGCCCCATCAGCTCAGGGGCGATGGCCGCCGACAGGTGCCACCCGTAGTCTCCGTCCATTCTGATCTTCTTGCCCGTTGTGACTGTTCGAGAGAATGATTACATGGACTGAAAAAATCAGGATTTCTGATAGACTCCTATTTCTTCTCTTTTTCCTATTCCTTTTCCCTTTCCTTTTTCTATTCTTTTCCTGTTCTCCCGCGGTCTGTGATTGTGGCGGATCACCCGCGATTGTGGCCGCGTATGCCCGGATACCTCCCTGTCGTCACCTGTTCCAGTCGCACGAATTGAGAATACGACCAAGATTTCACGACCTTCAGTTGTATGGAACCGTTTCGTGCGGCGTGCGCCCCTCCTGATTTGACTTGACTTCTTGCACGGCCACAACTCAACTGTATCGGATCTGTTGGATTGTAGCTTCTGGCGTTCTGTGCTTCCAATTTCTCCTGCCTTGCTTCCCGTAGTCGCAATCCTGCGGTTTCAGTTTCCTGTTTGTCCCAACAATTCGTGTGGGGTTTCCTGCAAAAGTTCCTATCGACTGACTGTGTTTCGATCTCGACGCTCTCACTCTCAACGTCGTTGAACTCTAATCCCAACAACGGTCTTACAACCTCGGCTGGACGGGGTCGCTGGAATCCGGAAATACTACTATCCGATGCTGAGATGCTGGTGTCTCTTGCACTCTGTGAAGCAAGACGGCAGACAAATCTGATGTATACTATATGTCAATCTCATGAATCTGTCGAGCGGGGCAAGCGGTAACCTGTAGAGCCGGTACCGTTCGAGGATACCCGTGTCCTATTGTTTTCTTGATATACTAGTTTGTCACCATACGAGTGGAAGGTCGACAACTCGAGTCTGAGTTTATTTCCTCAGCAAACACACGGCCTGTGTAAGTGAGTGGCCCTTTCGACACCTCGTGATAGCCAAGTAATTTGCGCCGTTGCTTGTTTATTAGGTTCGAATATCTCCACGCTGATCTCACCTTTCGGCTTACAGCGTGACATACGGTCTCTTTCGGTGATTATGCCCGTGGAAGTCCGGTTCATGCCGGCGTCTATGGACACTGAGTTGCGCAGCAGCACAACGACACAGATGTGCGTACCGTGCTGGTAGAGATCCTCGGTCGACCGTATATACGACAAAGGGATGATGGTGCAAAAAAATAAGGACGCCAGAAAGACGATCAAGCATATATTGGCTATGAGACACGCCGCGAACCTGTCTACATCTATCTACCGTCTACATTGTGCCGTGCTGTCTTTGACTCGGGACGGAAGTTCTGTTCGCTGGCACAAGTCAGGTTGCCTCGCCTGGCGAAATATGCCATGGTCTCTTTGCAGGATATCTGATCCAAGCCAATCGCCACAAGCCGAGACAGCGTCTGGCTCGCCCTCACCGGTAGCCAAAGGAACCAAGATTATGCAACCACAAGACCCCCTGGTCGCTTGCCGGTTCCCCCGCTTTATAGGGTTGCAGTCACTGCATTTCTTGGTCGGCGACTGTACCCTGGCGTGGAGTTCGTGAAACCAAAGCCAGTGTGCTGCCTCGCTGTGTTTCTTTTCTCACTCTTCCATAGATGAGGTTCGTCCGCAATTCGGGCCGTTGCTACTGAGTTTCCGCCATCCGAGTGACACCAAGAACTTTGTCTTCGGATTAGTCATCAAGTAGGATATTCCGCAATATGGAGAAAGGGAAGCTGGAGTCGAGGCTCGTGGGTAGCCAGCCATCAGTGCCGAAGAGGCTCAGATGTCGAGTTGCTCTTGATGGCCGCGATGTGGCCGCTATGTGGCCGCAATGAGGGACAGGTAGAGTCTACCACTTATCTGTGATAATGCACATCGTGCAGAAGCACCGGTGAAAGAATGTGAACAGCCAGACTCGGAGGGAAAGTCTCGATCTGGTCCGAGCGGCGAAATGCCGTCATAAACATGCGTTGAACTTCGCCAGCGCGGTGAAACGAGGTCGCATTATGGGCAGGACTGCCGTCATATAACTTCGGTACCGTCTTGCATATGGTTGCTTGCATAAGTGAGGTGACCCCATCATCACGGAATCTCGCTAATCGGAGCGGCTTCTCGGGAATACTAGATGGGTTGTGAAATATAACCTGATGTCTTTGACAGCTGCTGCCAAGCTCTATCTTGATGATTCTTCACTTAGCGAGGGAGTATTGGATGCATGCCGAGATGCTTATTTCAACGCCATGAATGAAATCCACCCAAACACTCGGTAGTCATCAGGAATGTAAGCTGTCTGTGTCCAGCAAGCTGTAACGCGACGAAGAGGTCCAGGCAGTGATTCCAGTCGCAACATGTCGAGAAACGGGCGATGCGGTCAATTATCGGCCTTCGGCTAGGTAGAAAATCTCGCTTCAGGTACAACATATGAGGACATACCTCAAACAACAAGATACATGCGGTAATGACTCGGCTTCACGTGCTTCGAGGGGCACGATGTGTGTGGGAGAGGTAGATTCATAGATTAACTGCCCGGGTAAACGGTCCGTGCTTATAGGACATCTGGTAGAAAATCTAGGGTACAGCTTTGTAAAAATGAATAGGTATCTGGCAGATCGTGAGACTTCTGTTTGAAGACCCGCATCTAACGGAATCATCCAGTCCAATATTGAGACATACGTCTTATTAGACATTCGGTGTCGGGTTCGGGGGAGAGTGTTGTCGAAAGCTTTTAGCAAACCAGCAGGATATTCTAGAGGTCGGCCACATTGAATGGATGGAGTTGCTGCTCACCTTTTATTAACTGGCACACGAGTGAAAGTATTGTCCATTCCGGAGGTCATGAGGCTTCGCTACTAGTGAACATCTTTGCAATTAACACCTCCCAGGCAACCACTGTGGCAGCATGGCTGGTTGCATACCTCAGATGTGTACACCATATGTAGCACTTTATTCTGAATTGATTCTAAAATATGGAAGTCACACCTGATGCTTCTTCTTTTGTAGCAGTCCATAATAGAACGGAGGAAACAGCCGGCAATGCGACCTATATTCTGCGATAACAACCATGAGAGTGGTATGTTCCCTTTGTCAAGGAAATGCCCGTCAATCACAAGCGTCTATCTTAAGGATTGGCTTGAGTTGCTGATGTTATGGGGAGCTTATTTGTGAAGTCTTGCCTACCTCGAATGGCCAATCCGTCTGCTCATTCAATACTGATACGAATGCAGGGAGACACACGCTTGAAAGTTGATAGCTTGGCAGACATGTATCTGGATTATATCCTCGTTTTCAAACACTTTGGTTTACCCTAGCGGGCTTTACTGACGATAGTCAGGTGCATGGGCTTCTTGATGCAGAAACAGTAAGGTGTTATCTTCTGGAGATCTTGGACGAGATAACATTGGAACATTGGAACATGGATGGAATTGAAGTGATGGAGGGGTAAGTACCTAAGCATCCAGCCCCTTGAGCCCCTCAAACCCCACCATCTACTGTCCCCGGGCTTAGTAGCGCACGGCGTGCGGCGCATACCTACCTGTGATCCAATGCTCATCAAATAATTCACAGGCGACTGCACAGTTCGGCAGTCGAGCATGACGTGCTTCTACATTGGATGATGCATGCGCTGTGTGTTGTTTGTGTCTGGGCACAGACATCGGACGGAGGTGTTCCCTTTCGCGATAAGCAAAGGATAAGAACCGGATCAGAGACATCACGTGCCGGCAAGGCTACAGTGGGGCTCGGTGCTCACCTGCCTAGCGCCGCTTGCTCGTGAAGGGGCAGCCCGGAGAGGCTGGGCAGGTGTTGAGCTTGGCAGTTGCGACGCGGCGAGCATTCAATGTACCACGCCCCAAGACACCTCGGCCGTCGTTGTTCAATCGACACGATTTGCACAGCGATACAGCACCACCACAATAGTATCACCACAATGGTCGCCGATTATCCGGACACAGAGCTCTCCCACACTCGTTAGACGCATCGAGACAGACATTATTGGGCCGCATTTAATATCGACAACTTTTATCCAACCACATCCCACCATCTACTCAATGACCGTCCAATGACCACCACCCCAACACCACCGCCGCCAACGCCAAGCACGAGTGCGAGAACTGCATCGTCCACCTCAGAGCTGTAGCTACGACACCCAACACTCGTCTCTCCTGAGGGCGACTGCTTGCTCATCCACTCCCAATACCAATATTCAATTCGCAGCAGCGTACGTTTGCTGCATCTGCCCTCGAGTCAGAACCGCTACCAGCAGACCCGGGTCCGCTGCTACCCTTGGCTCTGCTTCAAGCTTATCAGGTCCGTGAGCCTCGACTTGCCTCCCACGCCTCCGCTCCCCTCCATCGCTTCCAACATCGCAGTCTGTGCTGTTTTGCTTCGAAAACTCTACATGCAAGAGCGACATGTCGCGTGGACGCAATCATAGGTCCGAGGCTAACCTTACGCAATTAGGACAGATCGCGCAAGTTCTGATTCACACTCCGACCAACTCACTACCCTCTTGTATCCAACCAAGCCATCGTCACTGACGCCTGAAACCCACCCTTGAATGACACGACCTTCTCATTCACCCAACACCATATTATGATTGCATTGACACCGCTTTTCCTCCCATAGTCAATGCTGAGCGAACGCATGAAAACAACAGCATAAACCCAAACGCCAGTTCCAACAACTCCAACGAATCCAACGGTTCCAACAGAGACACTCGCGTCCCTTGCCCTCTCCCACCTCCCTCCTCGACTGCCGACACCTCTGCCCAACAGTCGCAACCCTCATGCAGCCATTCAGTCAAGATTGTGATCTCAATGTGCCGCAAACCAAATCACGACCGACTACTCTTCGCCTCTGCGCATCTGACAACCTCGATTCCCGTCACTGACTTGGCCCCGCACCAGCCTGCGTGGGAGGATCCAACCTCATAGAGGCTCTCTGGGCATTCCATCACTACCTCCTTCCTCGCCGATGGACTTGACCTTTGTCGTCGATCTTTCCTAGCATAACTATCCTAACAAATCCCGCGCGCTTTCAATCCGATCCAAGCCAGCTACAAATACCTTATCTTCCGTCCAATCTTTCACACCGACTCCAAGCCCAAGGTCCTCATAAGCAATCGCATAGGCAATCGTACTTGGCAAGCCAAATCCAAGGTAGTCAACCGGACGTCGAGCACAGCATACCGGCAGCATGTATCAGCACAACAATCAGCAAGGGCACAATTCGCGCCTAAATGGTGTGCCGGGTGGTGCGAGGATGCAGATGATGTATAACTATGCGCAGCCCCAGGGAGGCCACGGCCACCATACTCATCCGCAGCAGCACAACCACGCACTCCAGCAAGACCATGCCAACCATAATGTCACCCCGGGCGCAATCAACCATACTGGCTATACCTCGGGTCTTGGTCCCAATGTCTCGCCCTTTACCCCCAACAACCATCACAATGGTACTACCCCCGGATCCCGTGCCGGACAAGGTCAACAACAGTTCAGCAAATCATGGGAGGAGCAGCTCAAGGCATTTAAGGAATCCGAGCGTGCCAACCAGCTCATGATTGACCAGCATCAGCAGCACTATTATGCCCGGAGCAAGGCATCCGAGAACAAAGGTATCGGCATGCCTGCGAACAGTGCCCTGAGCGAGAATGATGGTGAACAAGAGGAGAGAGGTCGGCCCGTTAATGTCGATAAGGCGCCAGACAGGCAAGACTGGCTCATGCTTGACATGAGCGGCCAGGGACTCAAAAATGTCTCCGGCCCATTCTTCGACTACCAATTCCTCACTGAAGTATACCTATCCTCTAATCAGCTCACCGTGCTTCCCAAAGCCATCGGGCAGCTTCGCTCCCTCCGTCTACTGGATGTCTCACACAACCAGTTGACCCATCTGCCGGCTGAGCTCGGCATGTGTACCCCTCTACGCCAGCTGTTGCTGTTCAACAACATGATTCGCGACATCCCTGTTGAGATGGGTGCTCTTCATTTCCTGGAAATGCTTGGTATTCAGGGAAATCCATTAGACCAAGAAGTCAAGGCCAAGATCATGGAGGACGGAACAAAGGAGTTCATCAACTATCTGAAGGAAAATGCTCCAGGTATGACATGTATTTCCATACGCGATAATAGGGAGCATGCCGAGGCTAACCAATCTGTAGTACCTATGCCGCCCAACCCACGTGTGCCTATCACGATCCAGGAGGATGTTGGCTCGGAGAAGGAGCGTATCCGAGTATTGTCTTGGAACACTCTATGCGAGTACTATACCACGAGCTCGCTCTACGGATACACGCCTGCTAATGCCTTGGCATGGGATTACCGGAGAGCCAGCATTATGCAAGAGATTCATGAGAAGCAGGCCGATATTCTATGTCTGCAGGAGACGGCTATGGATGCATTCGACAACTACTTTCAACCTGAACTCGCCAAAAAGGGCTACAAGGGAGTATTCTACGCCAAGACTCGCTACAAGCACATGTCCAGTAAAGACCAACAGCTTGTGGATGGATGCTCTATCTTCTACAACAGCGACAAGTACATGATGCTGGACAAGCAGTTGATCGACTTCAGGCAAACCGCGATCAATCGGCCTGATATGAAGTCTGCGGATGACGTCTTCAATCGTGTTATGCCAAAGGATACAATTGCTCTCTATTGCTTCTTCGAGTCCCGCTTTACAGGGAATCGCTTCATCGTTGTCAACGCGCACCTTTGCTGGGAGTCGTTCCTATCTGACGTCAAGGCTGTCCAGACGGGTATTCTCATGGAGCTTGTAACAAAACAGGCTGAGAAATATGCACGGAGACCTGCCATCCCTATCGAGGAGAAGAGAATCACCAAGTCCTTTGCCGACGATGCTCCAGAAGACATAGAGTTTCCTGACCCTGCTCCTAGCCAGGAATACAGAAACAACACTGATATTCCCTTGCTTGTATGCGGAGACTACAACTCAACGCGCGACAGCTCAGTCTACGAGTTACTTGAAAAGGGCCGGATACCACCAGACCACCCAGATCTTGTTGGTCACTCATACGGTAACTTCACGCGCGACGGTATTGAGCACCCCTTTAGCCTCCGGAACTCCTACGCCCACCTATTTGGAACACCTGACGAGCTCACCTTCACCAACTACACGCCGACTTTCTCCGGCGTGCTCGACTACATTTGGTACTCGACTAATGCTCTAGACCTTGTCGAGCTCTTGGGTCCTCCCGACACCGAGTACCTGAAGCGTGTTCCCGGTTTCCCCAATTATCACTTCCCCTCGGATCACATCCAGATCATGGGTGAATTTGTGTTCAAGTCCAAGAGGGAGCGCAAGGCCGTTGACCATGGACGAGCGGACTGAGTGCACCATGGAAATCAGTCTGCCCTGCTCTTTTCTCCGAACACCATCTGGGAGAAGGATTCTCAGTGGTTATCGATATAGAGGAAGAAGGAGATATTGACCTTGGCCTATCGCGGATTGGTCACATGTACATGAACGAATGAATGGACGCGGCGAATCTTTTCTCATACTCTGAGGATGGTTTGCATGGTCGGTGGCATCTGGATTGGACATCTCAGATGGCGGTTTTCGGAAGGAGTCGGAGGGCTCAATCTCGCGTTCTCGTCTTTTCGTGCCTGTCTTTTCCGTTTGATGCAGTATTTGGCGTTATCAAGTATACTGTACTGTAGCTGTTTCTAAACTTTTCTATAACGCCAAACAAGAAGCTGCCATGTCGCAGTTGTTTGTCACCTTACACACACCGCTTCCCCCTATAACTGTGATTTGACCACTTAATATTGAGCGTGCTTTGGACTAGACGGCCATTTATGAAGGCTCCCAAGCTCAGGCTCCACGACATTAGATATTTACCTAAACCACAATATGTGTGAATTCGGTAGAGATAACTGCCTTTTCTAGCTCCGTGTCCCTCCACGTAATGACAGCCTTGGCACGACGCCACGACACTTTGTCAGTATTACCCGATCGAAGAGACCAAGGCTGCGACGACATTATGACGTCCGTTCTTGGTCACTGGCTTGGTGCAACTTCCGGTTCTGTCAACACAGACACAGTACAAGGCGACAGCGAGCGCGACACAACTAGACTAATCAAGACGATCTGCCGGTCTTGGTACTCTATGCACTTTATAGCGCCAATGCTCAGATCAGGTTGCCAAGAAGTGGGTTGCTCTGCCATATCTTCTCTGGGTCGCCCCCGGGGCAGTTCAGCCGGATGCGAGGAGGCTTGGGGCTGTTGTGTTAAGATGATACCGTGATGGGTAAATACGCGGCTCACCGCGTGGGGTAAAGAGGGGACCTCTCATATCAGGCGTTGCGATACACTTGTGCCGTGGAGGACAACCCTCCGGTGAGGTTTCATGCATACAGATTTTGTGTTCCTGATGTAGGTGAGGGGGATCATAAATAGGGCTCGTTGGCTCTCGGGAGGGTGGGTTATCGAATCTGTGGTTTATTGACCAAATCACTCTGTATTGTCTACCATACGAAGAAGACTATCTTTTTGATATAGAAAAAGACATCATGGCTAAGACCGAGATCCCACGTACCGTCCACTGGAACGGGAAGGATGTCCCCGTCTACCCTATGCAGTCGTTCGACTTCAGCAGGCTCCTTTCCCAGGAGCCGGCTGAGCTCGAGAGACTTGTTCGCTGCTGCCAGACTGAGGGGTACTTCTACATTGATCTGCAGAACATCGACGGACGTCGATTCCTAGAGGACCAGCAGGAGACGCTGAAGCTTATGCATCGCTTCTTTGAGTCTCCTCTTGAGGCGAAGAACGAGTTCGGGCTTGTTTCGCCCCATCTTGGGTTTGTTGCGCTGCCCTGACTGTGAACTGAAGATGGTTCTAACAGAGACTGCTAGATATGAGCCTGTTGGTTCTCGAACTGGTGTTCTTGCGAACACCAAGGATGGGTACGAGATGATCAAGGTAAGCTTTACACTTGAAGAGTAGCCTGGATACCCCACGAGAGCGTTATGACCAACTCCCCTGCGCTGTAGGTCTCTCGTGATGAGATTCAAAAGGACTCTCCCCATCTCCCGGCCGTCCTCAAAACCAGTCCAGATATGAAGGTTCTCGAGAATGCCATTGCAGGCTCCAACATAATCACCAAGGCCATTCTATCTGCCCTCTCGACTGGATGTGGTCTTCAAGGCGCTTCTCGCTTCGAGAACAACCACCGCAACGAGCGACCTTCGACCAGCACCCTAGCGATGATGCACTACATCCCATCCGACCCGCGTAAGGACGCCAACATCGGCCACCAAAAGCACACCGACATCTCATCCCTCACGCTGCTCTTCTCCGAGCAATGGGGCATGCAGGTCCGGCCCCCTGGAGCCAAGGAATTCGGTTTCGTTGAGCCACGCCCCGGCTCGGCCGTCGTCAACGTCGGAGACTCTCTGCGCTTCGCGTCCGAGCACACGATGCAGTCTTGCATCCACCGCGTTGTGCCGTTCGACTATACCGAGCACCGATACTCGATTGCGTATTTCCTTCGTGCCGAGAACGACACGATGTTTACTGATTCCGAGGGCCGATATATCACCGCGGGCCAGTGGCACGATGAGAAGTTCTTCGCGTTCACCAACCCGCCGGAGTGGCAGGCCCTTGCCCCTACCTCCATGATCCTTGGTGGGATGACGGAGGAGGGTGATGATGAGCCTCAGGGGATCAGGAAGAAGAATGCCGTTGAGGCTTACTAGATCGCTAGGATTGCTCTGCCTAGTGGAAATCGCTGCTAGTGATGTGTAGAGAATTGGAATATAGTACCTGTCAATCGTTTGCAGTATGAGTTTCATGGTATGATGGAAATTGAGTAGTGACACCTGATAAATGAAATAAAGAGACAGTGTGCTTGGGACATCTTCGTTTCTATCCACTCCATACAGTTTCGGCGTACGAGGTAGGCCTATGAGACAGAAATGGGAAAAGGCCGGGAGCTGGGTCGACTCTTCGAGTAAAGTCATCCAAAGACACTGCGGTGTTAAGGGCACTATATATCTACCTTAGATACAGGTAACCTCACCGCGTGAGAAGCCTTGTCATGTCACCAACCACGACGGCTGATTTTGCCGCTCAGCTTGGTTCGCGTATAGCCGAGTTAGCTATTACATATATTGTTTTCTAGAGCCATTTTCTACTCATGAGAGCAGTGGATGCTCAATAGAGTATCACCTGCTATCTGGCCATTTGCGTTGTTGTGCGTCTGGCGTGAAGTCGAGGCGTCAGACGTCTAGTTGCCGGGTCTCAAGTTGACCATCAGTATCCGTATGTACGAGAAGCGTCATGATTTCAATATTTTAGTGAATAGTCTTGGTTACGGACTGTAGTGATTCTGCAGATTAAATGTCTTCTAGCACATGGTGCAAAAGCGCGGGCAATATTGAAATCACCAGACAGGATCGCTAAATGCATGGAACTCACTATAACGCATATGTCATCTATCCAGCCAAACTATTGAGATATCGATACCTGCTGAGTCAGGTCTCAATCGACAGAGCGCACCTGCATCAAGCTTGGCGACGTAGCTTCTCATCACATTCCTGCTCTTCGAAGTTCCTCAAACAGCTTCTGTTTGACTTAGACCACTTCACATCACCTGTAACGTTGCGCCTCGTGCATGACAGCGCTCTTGCTCTCCACGGCCAACTGCCATACTATGTGCAACCAAAATCTCTAGCAATGGCTTCGCAACAACTCGCAATCGCCAAAGTGTCCTTCTCAGCCGTGTTGCTGCGCGCCGACCCGACATCGTGCCCGCGCACTGAGATTGACAGCTTCCTCGCCCACCTCGACGCGACCGTCTCGCGATGCTCCCCGCCCAATGTCCAGGTTTGAGAAACATAGCCTTATGAAACCTTGCGTGTTCCAGCGCGACCGCTAAGCGTCGTCCCTTAGAAATGCAAGCAATGGATCACCGCGAACCTGGCCCCCTCACCCGCCAGAGTCGCTGCGCTCGGCAAGTATCTCGTCGCGCTCGCCAACTCTTACTCGCCCGATCTTGCTGCCTCGCGAGCAGCCCGTGACACTTCAGCCAAGCGCAAGCGTTTGCATCTTCTCTACGTCCTGAACGACGTACTCTACCAAGTCCATACCCGAGGCCAAGATCGGGGCTTTGCTACAAACCTAGAGGCCACCTTACCGAGTCTCTTCCAGAGTGCCGCAGCCTTCGAGAACAGCCCCAAGCATACCAAGAAGCTCTACACACTACTCGATATCTGGGATGAAAACAAATTCTACTCCCCCGAGTTCACCCGCAAGCTCCGTAAAGCTATCCAAGAAGGGCCCCGAGCACGGGACTCTACTATACAAGGATATGGTTTCGCGAATGGCTCTGCAGAATCGACGGCAAAATCCGCCAAGGATGCACCATGGGCCCTGCCCACAATGCATGGCGATGTCACGGCTCCGTGGTACGACCTACCAGCCGCGAATTGGCTTCCCGTCATCGAGCCAAACTCTACCAGACCGATGAATCCCGATATGATCAAACCGTTACAGTTCTCCTCGGGGCCGGTGGACAAGCAGCTCATCAAAGCCGTGGAGAGCCTACTGGCGGACGTAGATCGGATTTACGCGGGGGAGACTATCATCACAGACAGTAGGACTGAAGACATCGATCAGCTAGGACAACGCGTGGTTCGTGACGAGGTCACCGGGGAGATCGTAGGCGGAGAGACCTACTACGGCTGGTCCCGTCCCTTTTGCAACAAGATGAAACAACGCGCAAAAAAAGGTGCGCAGGGCAGCAGCAACGGACGTGGACGAAGCATGTCACGCTCAGTATCTCGCTCACCCTCTCGCTCACGAAGCTCGTCCAGAGGTTCATCGCGCCCGGCTTTTAAGCGTCGCCGCATCTCAGCATCACCAGATTCCAGACACGGTCGCAGTCGTGGTCGCAGCATTAGCCGTAGCAGAAGTCGCAGCAGGGGCTATGATCACGAACGACCCACATCTCACACCCGCCGGCGAAGCATGTCGGGCTCAAGATCACGTTCTCGAAGTCGCAGTAGAAGTCCATTACGGACTCATTCCAGACCACCTAACAATCTTCCGCAACCCCCGCAATTCCAGAATCAGAACCAATTCATGCCGCAGAACTTCCAGCCGGACTTCAATCAATTTAATGTACCACCACCTCCTCCCCCTCCTCCTAACTACACTGGTCCATGGCCGCCCCCGCCTCCCCCTTTACCACCTAATTTCATGCCACCGATGCCAAACTCTCACCTGAATGCAGGAGGGGGTGGATGGGTCCCTCCACCTCCGTCCGGGGGCAATCAGTACGGACAGTCAGGCGGGGGTGGTGGGTATGGACAGTATGGGCAGTATGGCCGAGGTCGTGGTGACTATCGCGGCGGCTATCGTGGAGGGAGGGGTGGCAATCGCGGACGTGGCTGGTGACTGGGTGGAGGGAGCTGGTGCGTGTCACGATCGAGCGTATGAACAAGAAGAAGTCATAGAGTGCTCATATGTCTGGCGGTATGCCAAAAATGAGGGAACGTTGTACTATATGCTGAATAGCCGCTAATAAAAAGCATAAATGCTATTGCACTGCAATCATCAGGTTCCTTGTGGTCTCGCCGCAATTGACTGTGATACGTGGACAAGCTCGACTTTCAGGAGGCACCACTACATTCCGAGGGCCGCCGGGCCTCATACAGTATTAAGACAAAGATGGAATTCGGCAACAAAATGGGCAAAAACATACAACACCAGGGATTCGCTGGTCGTCACCGACCCAACTACTAAACTGGCGGTATCAAGCTTAACTCGGGCAGAGCGGACGGGATGCCGTGTATTCTTGATCCTATGGTCGCATGTGGTAATCTTGGCGATGGCGAGTGTTTATAACTCGGTCTTTGGTGCCAGCCTTTCAAATTGACTCATGCTCAAGCTAAATAACGACATTCGGATCATAACGGATGGCAAAAAGATGGTACGATGGTTAGTATAGGGCTTGAACCTATGGCCTTCTCAGTGTGATTGAGATGCTCTACCAACTGAGCTAACCGACCTTTGACTGTGGTTGCTGTTGATGGAGGCAATTGTAATAATTCTTGTTATGATGGTCGTTGTGACGGATTTTCCACGGATGTAGGTTGGATGCCCGTAGGTGAGAACTGGGATGCTGTGCTGGGGTGGTGATCCTCGAGGCTTGGTAACTCAAAGGAACATTAAAGGTCGAGTCAAAGCATATAAGACAAACTTCAGAGGTTGGTTAGAAGTGCAATGAAATATAGGTCCTTAAAGATAGAAAAATAAGACCTGTGTCATCACATCTAATTAAACATGAAATTTCTCACTAAGGAGGCTACTCCGAAATATTGGTTTTGCATCCTCGGAGGACCTAGGCTGTGTGAAGCTGTTTTGCTTGACGTCGATGGCCTGTGGAGCTATGGAATAGCTAATCGCAAGCCTGAGTTATATGCAGGTACCACTGAATTGTCGATGAGATAATCATATTGGCCTAATTCCCTGGAAGACTATGGCTTTTAGTCGAATAAAGGCTGTTCGAATGTGGTGGTCACGATGTATCACATTGAGGAACACGCGCGTCCTGGGACATTCGACTAAAAAGAGGTCAGATCGACGAAGCTATGCCTCGAGCAGAATTGAGAAGTAGCGAAGATGGCTTACAACGGCACGCTCTCATCGTCGCATCTAATCGGATCTTCAGCAAGAGCACCGTGGGCTTGTAGCCAACAGGATAGGAAAAAGGACTTACCGAGAGTTTCAGTGTAGAAGCCGCCAAAGGCATAGCACGGTGGCTAGAGCTATAGAAGGGACCAGACGAAGTGGAACAGCAAGAGTCGAAATAATTTAGCGCCGTCAACTATTAAGCCCCATCCTAGTCCTCTCCTGCATCGTTCTCTAGGGCACTCAGAACAACGAGTCAACCTTGCGCAATTCGCGTTCTACCTCGGCAATAAATCGCTCAGCCCAGCCTTGGCTCTCGGAATAGTAGCCGCTCATCTCCAGGTATGCGCCTTTGAAGATACCCCAAAGTTCTTGGTCCCTAACGTCCTTGGAGTCGGGCCGAGGATAGTATGGGTCGTTCCAGCGGAAGCCAGCCACCAGCTGTTTCAACCCCTTGTGGTCGTGAGTAAAATATTTGCACTGATTGAAGTCGATGAGCCAGAGACCGACTGACCGACGAGTGAAATCAATCCCCTGGCTGATGAAGTCGACGCCCTTTATGCCGGCGGCGCGGTACTCGGCAGATGATGGTGTCTTCTTGACATGAGGCGAGCTTCCTAAGATAAACTCGACATCGTTGGCGTCAACGCCGACTTTCCAATGCAGCAAGGCCAGAGTGGACCCCATAGTCTCAGCATACATCTTGGTGTCAAGGCGCAAGTACTCCATTTCGTTGACTGAGAGCTCGAAGTTGCGGAGCTTAAAGCCAGAAGACTCCTTACGGTCCATTCGTCTGCCGAGATAAACTCGGACAAGACAGTCCTTATTCTGCGCTTCCGCCAGCTTCTCTTCCTTGATGGCGCTGTCTTGTAGTTGACGAGGGGCAAATTGAGTCCAAATGGCTTCGCGTACGGGCTCGGGAAGCGGGAAAATGCGGGTTGTGAGTAGTGAGCTGTCAATGACGATGTCGTGGGGGAGATACTGGCGATGTGATTGCCAGAATTGATCGTTAGAAGCGGCAATCCATTCTCCAAACGTAGGAATATTAATATCTGGTCGCTTGCTGACCTCAATTTTGTTGAATTCTTCCTCGAGCTTTTTGTGGTTAACACAGTCATCGAAGAGCTCCTCTCGCTTCCCAGCATGGGGCACTTTCAGGACATAGGGGGTACCGATGAGGGCGAAGACAACACCACATTGGCCCTTGCCAATCTCGCGAGCAGTCTGAAGCAGAGGTTCTCCATATGCTGCTTGATCACGTGCAGCTGCAGAGGACGTGGTCGAGATATACGATTTCGTCGACAGCATCTGAGACAGAAGTTGCTTAGGACCGTATTTCTTGAGCGCGGTTTCGTCAAAAAGAGTAATTCCAGTCAAATCCCCAGCAATACGTAAATGCCGCGCCATCATTGAGGCAAGCGAGCTAGTGACAGAAGTCATCGAGGCTTCGGAGACCTCGCTCTCATTTTGTTGACGGCGACTAGGATTAGACGCCATTACGACGTATCGCGGCAAAAGACGATAGAAGCAGTTCGGGGTTGGAAAGAGAATCGTAGGCGAAAAAGGATTCCACGATTTAAAAGAGTGATGGTCTCGAAAAAGAGAACATAACAAAATTTCGTGGGCGGCGATGGGCTTTATGCCAGTTTTTTAGGGTTCACTCTAGACGTGACAAACGGTTAGCTCGCGGCTGCCATATGAGGTGTTTGTGGTGGCCACTGGCAACTTAAAGTTGAGTACAAGTATGGTGTTTCCTTCCCGTACTATTGAAGTAGATGGGCACATGGGGGGGGGCGAACAGGCCCAAGAATGTGTAACAGGTGCAGACTTGTCAGGGACCTGAGTTGGATTGGATGGATGCAGACCGGATCGCAAGCCACCTCACGGGATGCATGCAGCAGGCTGGCAGACGGGGAAACGATATCGCGACGGCATCTCTTGTGTAGCTCCAGGACCCTGTCTGTCATTTGAATCTCGTCAAGTTCCAAGACCACGGGCCGTGAGCCAAGGGCGTACAAGCTAAGTCACATACCTACAAGAGAATGATGGCACTCTAGGACAACAAAGCAGGGTTGACGGTCCCACGGAATGCCAGAGTGAGGCTGAAAGGAGAAGTGTCAAGCAGTGCTTTTGGAGATGTGATGACGGTCAAAATTGGAGGCCAAGGTCCACGGGTGTGCGGGAGAAGTCAGGTGTCCAAGCAGAGGTGAGGTCCAGGTGCGGTTTGAAATGTCTAGAGGGGCCAAAGGACAACCCCCACCATGGGAGGTGCAGTGCTGCTGGATATAGTACTAGGTCCTGCGCTCTTGGTGTCGCTCCTGCAGGTGGTCATTTTTTCCATCCATCGGTACCACCTATCCAGACACCGGTCCCCAAGAACATCGAATGAATTCCAATCCACATATCTTGGTACCAATTAGGTATATATGTACTTAAGATAGGTACTTTTTGTACATGTAGGTAGTCAATGTCGCCCTTAGTCTGCGGCGACCCGTCTTCTCAAGTCCAGACGGAAGTTGGCCGATGATGACCTTTGACGTCTCCAGGGTCTCTTGTGAAGTGATCCAACCTCAGCGCACGCCGAATACAATCATCGACTGCAGAGCCTCTCTTGCAGTTTCTGTGCAGTACAGATCAGAAAAAGAGAAAACTCCTTTGGCCCCGGAAGGTGAGACGGTTGCCGTCGCTTGGAACACGGCCATTGAACGTCCCATAAGTCCCCACCATTATTAGCTGGGGCCCGTAAGTCCCCTGCCAGAGCCCTGCTAGCACCCAGAACCCCTCCATTAGGTACCGGTTTTACTAGCACACACCACTTATTCCGACTCGCCTCGAGCCTTTCCACGGTTGCTCCCACCACCACCCTCCGCCGTTCACTCCTTCAAGCTTGAGCCGTCGATGCAGCCTCCTTTCGCGACCTCTCCAACCTAACCTCTTCCCCTTCCCCTTTTCCCGCTCTCCTCTGCCGTATCGCCTGCAACACATTGTCGGTACGGCATCGCAAGATCTGACGCTTCAAGTCCTGTCCTCGTCTCCCACTACCCCTCCTCATCCGCATCCTCCTCCTCCTCCTTCTCGACACCGACTCCTGCCCGCCCACCATGGACTGGCAGCCGGTACCCGAGTCCTTGAGCCAGCTGGCTGCTTGTCTCAAGGACTCTCTCAGCGGCTTCGACAAGTCTGCTCAGAAGCAAGCCGAGCTTGTAAGATGATTTCGGTTTCTCCCGTCCCGTCCCGCCACTGTGTCTCCATGCGCCAGCGCATTCCCATGCGATCAGACGACCATGCCGCTACCTAATCCTTTCCGCCGATTTCAGCACTGACCTTCCCACCCGCTGCCTCTAGATGCTCACCCAAGCTAAATCGTCGCCCGACATCAACAACTACCTCGTCTACCTCTTCTCGAGTCCAGATCCACCAGCCGGTCTGCAGTACTCCCAGCAGGAGTACCACATGGTGCGCTCTGCCGCCGCCCTCATGCTGAAGAACAACGTCAGATCCGGCTCCAAGTCCATTCCCACGGCTAGCCTGGACCTGATCAAGATGGCTGTGCCCATGGTCTTGCAGGACAAGAATTCTCAGATGCGCAACTTTGCTGGCAGCATTGCAACCGAGCTTATACGACACGGTGGCCTGCTGAGCTGGCCCCAGCTGCTCCCTGAGCTGCTTAAAATGCTGAGCAATGAGACTGGCCAGATCTCAAACGAAGGCCAGGAGGGCGCAATGGCTGCCATGGCCAAAATCTGCGAGGACAACACCAAAATGTTGGAGCGCGAGCTCAACGGCCAACGACCCCTCAACTTCATTCTTCCTAAGCTGATCGAGGCGACCAAGAGCCCACTTACCAAGGTCCGCGTCAACGCCTTGACCGCCATCAACGTCTACACGCCCCGAAAGTCGCAGGCCATGATTGATTCCATCGATGCTTTACTCCAGAACCTCTTCTCCTTGGCTAGCGATGCCAACACAGATGTGCGAAGACAGGTGTGCAGAGCATTCGTTCAGCTGGTCGAGACGCGACCCGACAAGCTCCTGCCTCATCTGTCTGGCCTCGTCGACTACATCATCACACAACAACAATCAAATGACGAAGAACTGGCCTGCGATGCCGCCGAATTCTGGCTTGCGGTTGGCGAACATGCAAACCTGTGGGAGTCTTTAACACCATATATCGGCAAAATCATTCCCGTCCTCCTCGAGTGCATGGTATATGGCGCTGAAGACATCGCCCTTCTGGAAAACGCTTCTGATGACGAAGACGAGGAAGATCTCGCACAGGACATCAAACCACAATTCGCCAAGAAAGCCTCAGCGAGAACAGCAAATGGAGCCGATGCCTCAGCTGATCAAGCAGAGAATGGAAACGCCTATCAGAAGCTCGCGAGCATGGATGATGATCTTGAAGAGGGTGAAATTGATGAGCTGGAGGATGGAGACGACGCCAACCCAGATGAGCGCTGGACCCTTCGAAAGTGCTCTGCCGCCGCGCTCGATGTCTTTGCCAGAGATTTTCGCGATCCTGTATTTGAGACCATCCTTCCGTATCTGACGAAGAACCTCAAACACGACGAGTGGCCCAACCGAGAGGCGGCCGTCCTCGCCCTGGGCGCTGTTGCTGAAGGCTGTATCGACGTTGTCACACCTCATTTACCCGAATTAGTCTCGTATCTTTTCTCTCTCTTGAACGACCCGGAGCCCGTCGTCAGGCAAATCACTTGCTGGACACTCGGTCGCTATTCCTCCTGGGCTGCCCATTTGTCGGATCCCAATCAAAAACAACAGTATTTTGAGCCGATGATGGAAGGCATCCTGATGAAGATGCTGGACCGGAACAAGAAGGTCCAGGAGGCTGGGGCCTCCGCATTCGCGAATCTGGAGGAAAAGGCAGGAAAGGGACTCGAACCTTACAGTTTACCCATCATCCAGCAATTCGTCCGGTGTTTTGCCAAATACAAAGACCGAAACATAGTCATTCTCTACGACTGTGTACAAACTCTGGCCGAGAACATAGGACCAGTCTTGGCACGACCTGACTTGGCCAACGCGCTGATGCCTGCTCTGATAGAGCGTTGGCATAAGGTCTCGGATGACTCGCGTGAGCTATTTCCGTTGCTGGAGTGTCTATCATATGTGTCCATGGCCATGAACGATGCATTCACACCCTATGCCGAACCGATATTTGTTCGCTGCGTCAACATCATCCACAGGAATCTTGAGGCATCTATCAACCTTGCCAGCAATCCGGCTCTCGACGCTCCAGACAAGGATTTCCTGGTCACAAGCTTAGATCTTCTTAGCTCGATCATTCAAGCCCTAGACATGGCGAAATCAGCAAAGCTGGTAGAGAACTCGCAGCCGGGGTTTTTTGAGCTGATGGTGTTCTGCATGGAGGACCCAACAGACGAAGTCCGTCAGTCGGCTTATGCGCTTCTCGGAGACTGCGCGAAGTACGTCTATGGGCAGCTTCGGTCATCATTATCAACCGTTTTCCCCGTCCTCATAAAGCAGCTGGAGCTTGACAATATTCTGGACGAAGATATTGAGAGTGGCTTCAGTGTTGTTAACAACGCCTGTTGGTCCGCAGGCGAGATAGCCATCCAGCACAAGTCCGAGATGAACTCGTACGTTCCGGATTTATCGCAGCGCTTCGTTGATATCATCACAAACCCCGGAATACCCAAAGGCGTGACTGAAAATGCAGCCATTGCCCTTGGTCGGCTGGGACTCGGTAGCGCCGAACTCTTGGCACCACATCTTGCAGGATTTGCAGAAGACTTCCTTACGTCCATGGATGAGGTAGACCCTTCGGATGAAAAGGCTACCGCGTTCCGAGGGTTTACACTCATAGTGGAGAAAAACCCTATGGCCATGGAAAAGTCTCTGTTACACTTCTTCACAGCCATTGCTCGATACAGAGACATGAGGCTTCGAAGTCAGAACAAGAACGACCTCCAGGGAGACTTCCAGAAGGTATGTACTTACCCTTCATAATTAACATTGGCAAGTAAACACACCACTAATACTTGTCTTATAGACTATTGGCATATATCGCCAAATCATACCTCAGTTTGACCAATTCCTTGGTCAGTTGCAGCCCCGGGACCAGGAGGCTTTGCGAAACAGTTATTCTTTCTGAGCGAGGAAAAAACCAGTTCAGAAGCAGCTAGCGTATGCATCGGATCTTACGTCACTAGGAAGACTAGATCTATTGGGCTTGCAGAACACATTTGGTTTTTGAGAACTCGTAAAAACACACTGCGGACAAATGGCCAACGCTCGTTAAGTATGCCTGGTGGACACCTCAATCCAACCTTCCAAGGAATGTTTGATGGTGAAATGCAAAAGAAGATGAATTCACTGATCAGACCACCGGTGGAGGGCTCTTTGGGGAAGTACGTTCGGCGTTGGGGAGGGAATAAGAGCTCGGGAAGGATACGGTATGGGTCAACTAATAACCATAATGGCAGTATTTCCTGGGAAGGTGGACGACAAATGGACGACAAATGAAGAGATGAGTGAATGAATGGGAAGCCATGGACGTCACTGATATCACAAAAGGGATTGCAACATGGGGAGGAAAACAAAAGAGCTCGCGAGCAATCACATCGCATCGCATTTTTAGTAGATAGATCACTTTGATACCTAGGTAGTTAAGGAGGAGATTCCCGCTTGCATCCAGAGCGGTCTGGGACCTGGGGCTCGATGACAAGCTTGAGCATCAAAGGTCATAGCAATATGCAAAATACCCTTGAAAATGAGTCAAAAGATGCAAGCAGGTGACATTAAAAGCATCAATGCTGCAAAAGATAGACGGATATGAACAGCGACAGAGCGCCGGCAGTCGAATCCTCGAGTCACGGTTTGGTATCGCAATGGTGGTGATTAGATGGCACCATATCAGGTTGCCCGTCCAATACACGTAGTGTATTAGCTTCCGAAAGCTATATCTTCGACTTCAACACAAGGAGTATGGAGAGCGTGCAATTGCTGAAGATGAACAAGCAAGTTCAGGCTCGGCATCTCGATCAATCTCGATCATGTCAATGGATCGACATGGCGGTAACATAATGTCAGACAATACTCGCAGCTATTACTTTGTGATGCAGATCAATTATTATATTAACGGTCGAAATATCGTCTTCCCCAAAGGTTACAAGTTCCAAAAGCCAGACCGCTATCCCTTTTCCAGTCTGACTTACCACGGAAGGCTGATTATCTTTCTTCCCATCCTTGCCGTGTTCATCCTCGTCATGTATTGCTTACGAACAAGTGGTGACTTGAGCATTCTATTGGTGGTCACTCATTCGGCTTGAGGATTTTGAGAACCGCGCCAGTATTATGATGAGTCGGATTGGTCTTCGTTCCACGACGACATGTTTCTCTCCATGTAGACTCTCGCTGATGGGCACTTGATTCACATACTAACTTGCTACAGAGGTGTAATGACTGAGGTCAGTACTGAGGCCGTGTTACTACACAGGCCAGTCGTCTTACTAGAAGAGCGCCGAAACATTATGGTCACCACGTCGCTCTTTGTTACCTGGCCGTTTATGCCAATCGATCCGGGCGGGATTTGCCGGTGTTACATTTGCGATTTGCCCGTGCTTGAGCGGTTCAGAGGCCCGTGTACATTACGTTGTAGAGAAGAGGTCAAAACAAAGGTTTCATATTAGGTATATTATTTGTGCAGCTAGATTATTGCCTTGCTTAGCAAATGCCTTTGGGTATGATTCCATGATTTCCATTCGAATTGGAGATCGGTGTATGCTCACATCTGCGTTCTTGCGAGAATCGTGTCTATTTTGCCTCTTAGACCCCGAAGTTATGTAATAGTTGCTGTTGTTACTAAGCACTAAATTAGTAGGATGGCTTCCAACACGAGCCCAAGCACGAAAGACTTACTTGTTCCCAACCCAACTGTGAACGTCTGCGGCATATCGGATGATCTGTATTGAGCTACGATCGACTGAGGGCGGCACCACAGCACTTCCTGAATTCCAAATCTTGGCTCGGTGTTCATACCATTGACACTGACTATCATAGCGAAGTCTGGCAACAGCATATGGTGAATTCTCAGCTTTCTACCTTATGGATTACCTCACGCGTCACCATGATAGCGCCGTGGAGATCTAGACTATGAGGAAATATGTCGTCCTGGCTACTATTATTGTCAACTGCGCATGTGGCTGTAGTGCGAGTCGTCGGGCCAAAGGGGTTGGCGCGCTGCCCTTTGGGCGCTTGGGATTGGATATAGTCTTTGCGTCGCCATTTCCCTAGGGGAATGCTGTATGGTATCGAATGAGCATGGTCTCCGTAGTAGGCGTTTCCCGCTGCTATTGATCTATCTGAGGATAGGCCGAGAAATGAATTGAGGCCGGGGATTTGGGAGCAGATCACTCGAAGCGATGGGATGCAGGAGCATAGGATCAGTGCGGCGACTTCGGTTGCTGACCATAATATCGGAATAGCAGATTGGGCTTCATGATTTGTTAGTCGGGTCCCTGCTTTCTTATCGACGATGGCGAAGCAGCAGCAGCCTGTTAACTTACCTTGAGGTTCAGTGAACGATTTGACCACGTAGTAGAGTCGGAGTGCAGATATGGCAGTTACGAGTATACCCAAGGACATCATGCAGAGGATTCCGATTCGTTTTGTCAACGCCATCTGGAGTTGCCAAGTAAAAGGGATCGGTTCGAGAAACAGTATGATATCGGTTGTAACATTAAAAACGAACTGTATCATTGGAATCCCTTTAGCTTCTCGAGTTAATTCTACAGTAAGACGACGGTGCACATACTGTCAAAATCCAAAACGGGTGGATGTCGATGCAATAACCCTCTAGGTCCGAAATCCTGTTCATCGAGATTAATCACGATTCCAGTACAATTGCACGCGAGCGCGACGCTGCAAAACTCACCACCTACACATTTCGGTTAGCTATCGTCGCGAACAGAGAATTGATGCTGGTGGAAGAGGGTGCAAGCCTGAGCGAAGACCTCATACATGACTTGAAACAGGCTCAGGAAGAAGTTATGTTTGTTCAAGATATACGTACTGCCTTTCAACGGGTATGCACCTGAAAATGACGACAAAAATCTCTTCAATTAGCTGGCCGCAGAGAAAGAGAAGTACCGCCTTGTTCAGAATCTCGAGTTTCGGCTGGGGAAATAGTCTCAAGTAGAGGACTGCGAATGATGCCTTGGCGGAAAGGATTCCCGTGCTGTAGAAGATCGAGATGGGCAGTTCAAGCTACGGCGTCTTATATCAGTGGCTGGCTTCCGTTCGACAGATAGATACAACAGTACCAGCGCTATCCTCTCGAAGTCATCGTCCGAGACTTGGCCTTTCGGTGTACCTAGACCGTACGTCGATGCTGTGGCGATCAAGGAAAAGTGGACGACCGAAGCAACAAAGCTGACGGTGATAAGAACTGGAGACGATAACTTAGTATTCGAACTGGTGTTGCCAGCAACGAGGAGACATAAAACTTACTGTCATCAACTCCCCAGACCCTCACCATGCCGATACGAACCCATAGTCTCAGGGCGACGGCAACCGTGATGACAGCGATCAGAGATATCGCGGTACCAAATACGGACTGCGTCGATATATGCTCCATCATGCCGTGAACGTCCACATGCCCAAACCGCCGTAAACCTCAGCGGGGCACACAGTAGAGGCGCGCTTGACGAGTGACGGATCGTGCTGGCGCATATTTCGCAACTCGAAGTCTCGAACCGTGGAGCGTGATAGAGCCGGGAGATCAAGCTTTAAAACATGGGGAACTACACTACCCCGGCGAGGATCCATCATCCCATTTTTTACGGTTATTTCGACAGCCGACGCGCGTGGACGCTTTGACTGAACTCACAACCCATGTGAGGCATTCATTGATTTATTGCAGTCTCGGCATTGTGATTTGGGGCCTGGCGTGGTTTTTTAGCCCTACAGAGCCCTGCTAGTGGGAGAAGCCCGAGCAAAGATGGGGTAATAGCGACGACTCTCATTTGTCCGGGATGGCTCCGCGTGGCACTTTGACACTCTGGTCGAATCCCGGCCCGGGCCCGGCGACCCGGTTCTTTGATCCCATGCGCTAGCAACGCATGTCTTGGGGATGGGGGAATTGGGATCGACTGGTCTGTCTTCAGCGGCGATGCCCTGTCGGGCCTGATAATTGCCAGCCGAGCAGCTCGCCAGTCAAACGCTCGACGCCCTGCAAGCGATGATGGTGAGATGGCTGGCAGCTGAAGGATGGTCTCTGGATGGTGTGGGAGCTACCAATCTGTCGGGCAGCTATTGTGGTTCCAAGCAGGCATGAGGTTTTTCGATACGAGCTCCTTGATCGAGGCACGGTCGGCCAAGACATTCTTAAAGACAAAAGAACACCACTAATGAAGCGAGGAACGTTCGTATACCTTGCCCCCGTTCGTAGCCCCCCGGCGACTACGATCCATAGTATTAGAAAGATTGGTAAATATTCGAAACACAAGAATTTCATACTTGTCCAACACCCATCAGAAAAAGGGGAACCACACCATACATAGCAGTCAGTGCCTCAACCTCGAACGATATTCAATACCTCTCCTCTGATACATCCATTGCATTCACACTGCCGTCGTCGTAGCACTACTACACAGGGCCTGTACGGTTTGGGCTTGTCATGGATGGCGAAATGCCGGCCGAAAATCAAATACGGACACATGATACACCAGAAAGAAGCGCCATAAATGCACGTGTCAGGTGTACATCGTGAAGCAGGAAGACCTTCGGTTTCTACAGGACAATGCCGCTAATTGTCTATGACGTGCTCGTATAACACGGGGCTTACGATGCAACCAGCAAGTGAATTGACACGTGGGACTTTGATACAGAAGATACTCGCAAATCCCACAGTCGACATGGTGGTTTGTGCTGCCTCACACAGCTCGGACGGAGATGCAGTGACCAACACGAGAGAGATGAGGAACAACCATTCAACTAGTCAAACCAGTCATTTCGAGGCAGTGTCCTTACGTTTCAGACGAAAGCACCTCTCTACCTCACCACCCAGGGTGCTCTGCTCCAGGACTCCGTCGTAGTCCATTGAAACATTGCTACTGCATTTCTACGTTGTGCCCAGCCGATTTGAAAGATACTGTCCAGAACGTGGAGACATGGTGATACACCATTGACGAGCAGAGTCATACTTGTCTAATCTACTACACGCATGTCGAGAATGTCTGCGTTAGATCATTCAATATTTAATAACTCCTTCTTCCAGAATGCTACGGACGACAGCTGTTTCCCTGTCTCAGGTCCCAATATGTATCAATAATAGCCTTATGTCCAAAAACTCATCGTGCCTATCCCCTAAGTCGATGATTTAAGCCAACCAAACCCGATCCATAGATTCAACGAGATTCCTCTCCTCGACCTCCCGCTGCAACTTCACCAACTCTCCCTCCTTCCACTTCTTGTCTTCCTGTTCATTACCAACCAAAGAATCCGGCACATCCAAATATTCCGTCAGAAAATGCTCAAATAGATTATACACGTCCTCACTCCACAACTCCTTCTCACGACCTATAGTATAAAACTCTGCATTCCGCACCTCCGGAGCGGTGGTAGCAACAACCATCCGAAAACCACATCTCACTTCCGGATAACCACTTTTCAGAAGCCAAAGACCCATCGATGTCCTCTGCCATGCAGGTTCGGCGTAATAGGCAGTTGGATCATGCATGTTGAAGAACCCCGCGATCTTGACCTGCCTCTTGGGCAGCCCGGAAACATTAGCAACGTAAGTATGTATAAACTCACGCGGGCCTTCAGGTAGTGGGAGAGGGGTCGCAATAGGAGGCTTATCGAAACCCTGCAGTGCGCGTTGAGCGGCGACCGCTCCGATGCCCTGACCGCCCAGTATGATCTTGTCTGTGCCGCCGATGAGTTGTGCTTCGTTGAGGATTATTTGTGTGAGATAGGGGACTTCTTTGCCCCAGTTGAGATTCACCGCTGTTCTTTCGTCGGAGGATAGGTCGGTTGGTTCCCAGACGTTGGTGTGGGATTCGAGACTGGATCCGTTGGATGGGATTTTCCCGTGGGGGAATACCCATTTCATACTCGGAAAATGTTGGCGGAGAGAATGACGTTTCCAGCATATTTTGTGACATACGAGTTGCTCCCAGATCTGGCACTCGGTTTGGGTTTGGCTGAATTTCTGTACGAAGATCATGGTGTGCGTGTGCTGGGTTGTGGGCTCGATGACCCAGGGCTTTATGAGGGTTGCTTGTACAGACATTGTGAAGATCCGCAGAGATGAGTAAAAGATAAGTTGGGCCAGTCGTGCGTAGACACACGTTATAGAGTCGTGAAGCTGTCTTTGGTTAGTTGTGGGAATGGCAGGACTGGAAATCCGACTGCGACCCCATAGCCCTTCTTATGAGCCGTGCGAGAAGGTTCGGAGAAAGGATATGATAGATCAAGGTCATAGTTGAGTTGTGCTAGTCGATAGTATTAAACTAAACTGAGCATGTGAACAGGTTATGCTTGAAGGTGAGCATTGAGGTCTGTCTTGTATTGGCATCCAGCTATAATGTCTGCCTGTCTCCCGAAAAAGCGGCCGAAGTATGTTTTCACCAAGTCTCGTCGGTTGGAAGGTAAACATGGCTTAGTTTAAATCATATTTTACGTGCTCAGGTAGTCAGATTAAGAAATGCTCTAAAGCCCAATCTGGCGCAGTTCTCCTTCGAGAGTTGAGAGAAAGTGGTACCAACATCTCAGCTCCAAGTCAAACCCGTAGCAACACTTCAGCTTGAAGTGGCAGAAACATGATCTATTTACTGTCCATTGATGATAATACTCCGACACTGCCACACGGAGGCAGTGCGCCAATCACGCATTAATGCGAAAACATCATGCCTCTACCTGGTGCTCTAACAAAAGTGGTATCTTATGTAAATTTCACAATCGGATCAATCGAAGCCTCGTGTGCAGCAGCGGCAGCAGCTTGACCTCAAGCATTGTTTTATGGCGAGGGGGTAACATGGATATCGTGTTCGCCGCTCTGGTTTCAGTAGTACGAGTTTATGCAAACTTAACCTCATTGAAGAGGCCAGCTCGGACCTGTATCAAACTGGCCAGCTCAAGAAGAAACGACTGGTAGATGATGACATTGGTGAGAACATGAGACACAGACGCTGTATCTTCCTCTTTGGGCGGTATTTGGAGTACTGGATGCTCCTCTATCTCGTCTTCGTCAGCCGCGACCTGTGCTTCCGTTGGATCGATTTCGTCATCCTCGTCCTTGCCGCTATCTTCATTGAAGTCACCGTCTCTACTCTGATCATTTCGGTCGAAATTGAGAGGAATGGGCTCTGGCTTTGCCTTGGGCTTTGGCAAGCCTAGTCTTCTAGCTAGGATCCCCTGATCCACAGCAGCGAAAGCAGCAACCTGACTAGTTATAGGACTGCTTCTCCCACTATCGCCTGGCATATCGTGGCTGCTTGGAGAAAACGAACGGAACAGTCCACTCTTGTTAGAGCTCTCATAGTTCGGGGCGATTTCTGTTGGAGGCGGTGGCAAAGGTTTAGAAGGCGATGTCGTATTCGCACCTCGCGGCTTATTCGAGAAGGCTGCGCTGTGAGGCGTGTCCCTTCGCCCTCGCGGACTTCCCGAGCGGCTCGGAGTGCCGAACTCGGATAGTATTCTCTGAGCAAATCCTTCAAGCGCACTAGGTCTCGCAGGTGATGTTGCTCGGGAGTCGTCGTGACTCGATGGTGCCTGCAAAACCGGGTCTCTGGCGGCTGAGTTAGATCGAAGACTTGGTTGATTTGGTATAATGGCATCTGCTGTCTGGAATGCTTCTCGACGTTGCTGCATAAGATCGTCAAATCTGGGAATGGAATCTCGAAATGACGCTACTTGACCCGCGAGGTTCTCAAGTACGAGTAAGATCCTGGGAAGACTCGAGGACTGCCACTTTGGTCTGCGACGACACTTTCTGACTGCCTGTAATTTCTCAATCTCTTTGAGCGACTCCGAAGCGGTATCAGGAAGCGGAGATAGGCCGTCATCAGATTCTTCATCATCAAATTCGTATCTTCTAGGATGGCGCACAAGCCATCCCTCAATTGTAATATAGCCACAAAGAGCAAGATCCAGGAGCATCTCAGTCATAGAGAGATTAGTCTCCACGGGATTGAAGAAAAATTGCTCCATGATGTCGAGGATGTTGCAAAGAAGAGGATCCTCGGGACTCAATGTATGATGCGGCACGTCGCGTGGCGCGCCGGGAAGACTGTCAGGTATAGCAGGTAATTTGTGGTTATGGGTTGAGACTTTCGGCGCAACGAGCTTGAGCGAACAAGGATGTCCCTCCACTCGGTTCATGGTGTCCTTCAGAATGTTATCGTAGATTTCATCAAAGTTATCTTGGCCTCCAACAGCACCTGCCAGTGTCATCAAGAATTCCACCTCCTGTTGATGAGCACCCATCGTCCGGCGACACGTATCGGTGTCAACACCTTCGGTATGAAGAAGAGTTACAATAGCATAGCGATGATGCCGCTTAAGAATCGTCGCGACGAGTTGGAGAGTAACGCATACCGTTTGACCGTTACGGGATTTGAGGCACGAGTGAATCAGGTCTACCAAATTGAACAGTAACGGTGAATACGAAGACTCCATCTTGGATGCCATCATGCTGGCTAGGTCGACAGACTTTCGTTTCCGCGCAGCACTCACAGACGGTTCAGAGAAAGTCCGAGAAGACACATCGTTTTCTGGCAGAGCTAAGAGATAATGTAGGATTAGATTGATCATGTCAGGATGATCTAGCGACTCCAAAATACGTCTGAGGTAGGTTAGGACTGCGACAGACGACCCCCCGTCTATATCGGATGATTCGAGGAGTGAGGGGTATCTGCAAAATTAGCAAACAAGCGCAGACGTGCTACCGATGGGAGCTTACAAGAGTTGTTCAAGGAAAATGACCTGAAAATGTTCCAGAAGTGTTGATTTTACATCAACAGATCGGCAGTGATTGAGGACATCCTGCCAAAATAGGAGATGAGATAAGAAGGTGTCCATGTGCAGCTGATAGTCTGCACTTGTCGAGCTGACAATTTCGAAGGTTGACGCCGGATGCTCGTAATCGGAGAAAGCGAGAACAGGGGGCAGGTCTTGGGGCGGATGATCAATGACCAACTTCCTGCTCAGTTGGCTGTACAATGCGCCAAGGCCAGTGGCCATAAGCGTGGACAGATCGCTCTCGACAATCCACTGCTCCAGCGCGACAGAGCTAGAGGCCGCTTCGATGATATACAACAGTCCGGTGCGCGCGAAATCGCCGACCTTGCCCTCATGCTGTATGTAGTCCATCAAAAGGTAGAAGAGCGGAAAGTCCTGCTTCTGCGTTCGACCGGCAAACTTTTCTCTCTCATCTTTGAACTTGTCGTCGAGTGCATCGTTGCCGGCTTGCGACTTGAACCAGGCGGGAAGAATGTCGGGCTCGAGCCGGATCTTAGTGGTGATGTTGAAAGCCAGCTCAACGACCCGGACCTCTGTGTCGGCGCCGAGACGTATGCTGTTGGCACCAGTAATGCGGACCAGCAGGTTGGTCAGACTGGCGGAGAAGGCGTCATTCTCTACAAAAGCCTCCTCCTCGCTCTCGATGAGGGTGGCAAAGAACAGCACGGCCTCCTTGATGATCCATTCGTTGTACGAGGTGGTGGCTATCTTGGCGATGGGGATGTATATCTGTTTGGCGGCGGCGAAGGAGATACAGGGATGCGGCAGCGGGCGGCGCGACTCGTCGGCGAGCAGGTTCCCGAGCTCCTGCAGGCGGATCTCGAGGGTCTCGGCGGCGTCGACATCGTGAGCGACGTTGGAGCAATTGCGCCAGGTGTGCTGGGGGACGGCGATAGGGCGTTAGTTCACATATATCTACATGTACCAGACACAGGTAAAGGGCGGCACAGGCATACCAGCAGCTGGCCGTACTCCTTCTCGAAGCGCTGGCGACGGCGGATAGGATCCCTCGCGGCGTCCTTGGTCGAGGACTTGGAGGACAACGGGGTGTTGGCTATGAGGCGCGACCACTGCAGACGGGCGAGATGTTAGTGCGGCTCGGAGGAGAGGAGGGCGGGACTGACGAAATCCATGGCGACTCGAGATGCATCTCCTCGTGAAGTCGAGCTAGACGAGGTCGAGCAGGATAGCTATCTCGCGAAGCGGTGGCGTGGCATGAAGTCACCGTCCAGAGTCCCAGTCCCCCGCGGTCTTGTCGCATGAATCAACCCAAAACCCGATGTTTGGGATCATATGCTGAGGATGAGTATTATTAGCCCGCTGTCCTGGCAGGGCAGAGCAGGGTAGCTGCCGAATGGGACCTATCCCTGTCGCCTGTTCGCCTTGCTAATGTACGCCAGAATCGAATCCGGAATGGCGTTCCAAGTTGGCAGGGATCGACGACGTCTTGTAAATTAGTAATCCGTCCTAGAGCCGTCCCTCATGAGCCGTAGTAGGGAGGTGGTCACGGTGGTGATAGTCTGAGAGAGCTACCCGGGAGCTCTGACTCAACCTTGGAAAGAGACAAATCTAGTCAACGGATGATTAAGTGATCATCAAACCGTATTCATCGAGATATTCCTTGCTAGAGAGTGGGAGAGCGTGACATTGCATGGGCGTGGTATGTGAAGCTTTCAATCGCGCGACGTGGATGTATGTACCGAAGCTTATGCCTCCAAGTCCCACGTTATCATCTTTATCGTATGCCTTCCAAGCTTGTATCATCACGAAATGCCCCGACAGAATGGTGTTTAAGTCCCAGGGCTGTGAGATCTGTGAGCTACCAGGTAATTAGAGGCCATCGGTGGTATGTATACTTCATTTTGCGCATTTGAATTCCAGCAAATCGTAGGCTCGTAGCACATCAATTACAATAGGTACAGGCATCACAAGTCGACATATCCTCCATAAGTAAGAGAGATCATTTCCCAGGAGTGGTTGGCTAGCCGTAGAGATGATCTATGGGCATTAAGGTGCCTACCCAATCTCTGAAATACCTAAGATAGATGGGATCGTGAGTTACATAGGAGAAGTTTTCTATCGAGACATACATCTAATCTAGACAACTCATCGAGGCAAGTAGCTGCCTTTGGAGAACATGCCGGCAACTGAATGGCCAGTCAAAGGGTCCAACCCTTCGCATTCCTGATAGCCACCTGCATGCGATACCGCCCAGACTCGTGGTTCGTCCAACATCTGCAACGCGCGCGTTCCTGGCACACTGGCATTCTGCCCAGACCCTGATGAGCGGCACGGGATTGGGGCTGAGTCGACGCTCCGCAGCGAATCATCCCCCAGCGACCAGGAACATGTATGTACATACCTCGGGGCAAGGCACAACCTAACCACTCCAGTTCTGCTCCAGGTCCAAAGCCGGCGGGCGAGCTCGGTGGGCGACTCGGCAGGCTGAACCTTCCATTGAACGCATGCCCCCCATATCCAATTGCATTCCAAAAACGGCCGTGTGCTACTGCAATTGATTTGACTGCTTAGCCATCTTATTCGCCATAGAGCCTCTTGTTCTACAGTTCCCCTCTTCATCCTCTTTTGTGCACGCAGTGGAAACGACAAGATAGAGACCCTTCAATTCGGGTTCCGTTACGCCCTTGTGCTGCTTCGTTTCCCCGAAACATCCTAGAAGTGCTTGTTTCATCTCCGGATTGAGATCGTTCAGTGCCCATAGATCTTATGTCGAGGGACCTGTGAGCTGTATGTAGGTAGGAACCCACCGGTCCTCGCCATGGGCTTCTTTGGCAGAAAGAAACAACCACAACCCCCAGAGTATCCTTTGAAAGGCGAGCTGTCTCCGCCGCCGCAAGGATATGACTGTCGCAACGGAACAGGACATCATATCCTCACTCCAAATCAACACTCTGGATGTTTGTCACCACCACTACGACAACAAGTCTCTCCCTATGGTTACAGCTATCCGCAATCATCTCGTCCAGGCCCCCCTATACCCAACCACAGTCAGGATCAGAGGCACTATGCCCCGATTATAGTAAATCAGCATTACTACCTCAATCCTCCCGCTCAACCACCCTCCTCTTCAAATCTCTACCCAGTTACTGGTGCCAACCGCACATCGAACAGATCAAAGGTAGACCTAGCCGTGGATCTCATGAACCTCCCATACAATGTGATCAATGCTGTCTGTGATGATGGTCTGCCAGGCTGGCACGGGTACGGCTCCCAGCTCCTGAATCAAGGTGCTGCCTTGTATGATCAGATATCCTCTAAATTCGACGACGTCATGACCTTGATCGACAGGGACAAATACGCCGGAAATGAGAGCGCTCTATTCATGTATCAGCAGCCGAGTCCTGCTGTACCGGACATATCATCTTCCCGGCCAGCTACCAAAGGAGGCCAGGGGAAGAAGACCAAAAAGGATGTGCAGAAAGGACAAGCTAGCGCAGTGTCGACATCACTGATTGCGAGCGGGTATTTTGCGAAAGTAGATCTTTACGCAAATTCCAGGCTACCCTTGGATTTGCCTCGTCTTCGAGTGTAAGCTCATTATGCACTCATAACCTCTGCTTGACTGACGATGTTCAGAACTGTGCCAACATATCCATTGCTCTGTCTCGCGGCACAATACTCGGAAAGAGTCTATGATAAGCCTAGAGGGGCTGAGCGTGATGCTCTCGTTGACGCAGACTGGCGGACGGGTACCAAGGCAATGTTCATCAAGTCTGTTCCTATGGATGATGTGAATACGATTGTTTTTGCAATCAGAGGCACCACGTCGTTCATGGATTGGGCTGTAAATCTAAACACGGCTCCTACTACCCCTACGGGCTTTCTTGTAAGTCTACACAGGCCATCACCCTGTAAGTAACTCGACATGTGCTTACATTTGAATAGGACGATCCGAGAAACTTCTGTCACGCTGGATTCTTGTCTGTTGCTAAGAAGATGATAGCACCCGTTGCCGCACGCTTGAGGCAATTGCTCGAAGAAAATCCCGAGCGATGTTCGTCCTCTCTCCTCATTACGGGGCATTCCGCCGGCGGCGCCGTTGCGTCGTTGTTGTATTCACATATGCTCTCGACATCTAAGAGTAGTGCCTCGGAGCTCAATTCTCTCACTGGATGTTTCAAGAAAGTCCACTGCATCACGTTTGGCTCGCCACCAGTGTCACTGTTTCCATTACAGACGCCTACCCGGCACGAATTTCGGAGATCATTATTCTATAGCTTCATCAACGAAGGCGACCCGGTCGTAAGGGCTGACAAGGCCTACGTCAAGAGCCTGCTCGAGCTTTTCGCTGCGCCTTCGCCATCTCCCTTGGAACCAAAGGAATCGAATAAGCAGCTTACGACTCCAGATATCCCACCGTCAAAGCCGAGCAAGCCACGCGAGAAAAAGTCCAAGGCTTCGCTTTCATCGAAGACATCGAAAATGTCGCTAATGAGTGCACATTCTTTACACTCGAATTCGTCATCGAAAAACAAGTCAAAATCCAAAGAGCCGATCGGACCCCAATGGCAAGTGCCGCCGAGTACACTGAGCAACGCTGGGAAGATCATAGTCTTGAGATCCAAGAACCCGCATTCCAAGTTCAAGCGCGCAAAAACGATTGAAGAGCGGCTCGGCGAAGGCGTTGTTGCAGAAGTTGCAAGCGATGAAAAGTTGCGGGGTGTTGTCTTTGGTGATCCAGTTTGCCATGTTATGAACTTCTACGCGGCGAGAATTGAAGCTTTGGCAATTGAGGCTATCACGGCTAAGGGCCGGTGACTTGCCTGCAGTGCATTCCATAGAACGATATCATGATGCTTATGACACTATTGCCGGCTGGACCCAGGATGATTGTGTAAAACCATATCATGAATCGGGGGTCTTATTCGGGAGGAGACTATGCAAATGTGATGATCATTACTGCTTACACTCGAGAGTGATAATCTTCTTCTAAGAAAGAACGAACTTGACGTACTCAATCCATTACATGCTGTCCCTAATTTGACGGCGTGCGGAATTGAGGTGGTTGACTTCCAGACGCAATTATCTTGGCATATATTCAATTGTGCCTGGTCCGATAATGCATGATTTATGGTAAGTGATCAACGGGTGGTTTTCGCAGGAGGATTACCAACCAGAGTCATTATATATCTTTCAAAAGTTATAAACTCGACATCTTATCTGAAGCTCATATATTGGCAAACATGAAGCCAAAAACCTGTAAGACGGCATTCGTGTCGTGGAGCCGATCGAGATCGGCGCCTAACGTGTTTCCCAATGCTCCGGGCCTAGTAGTCTGGGTTACTCGTTAGGCCTTAAAGCGGCTTCTAACGTGTTTCCGGTGTAGCTACGACTTATACGTTAAGGACATTAATTCGTAAAACGATATTAAATAGTAACCGTTTTTAAAAAATTTTAAATATAAATTTTAATAAAAATCGCACTAAAATAGATATAGATTTATTTAAATAAATATAACAGTATAAACGTAAAACTAAACTTTAATTAGCTTATAATAACGTTATAATTAAACTTTTTATACTATTAAAAAATAGGCTAAATTTTTAACGTTATTTTAAAGCCGTTATTAGTATTAAAATAAATAATAATTTTAGCATTTTTAGTATTTTTTTTTTTTTTTTTAGTATAAAAATAAAAGCCCGTACGCCGATTTAAATTTGTTTTAATTAAAATTAAAAAAAAGACTAAAATAAATATTTTATAATTAAAATATATAAACTAGTCTATTTTTTAAATTTATATATATATTTTTTGTAGTTTTTTTAAAAAGCGTTATTTGTTATATAAAATTAATTATATAAAGTTTAATATTAATATTAATAACGTATATTTACGTAAGTTCGTTTAATTAAGCTTATATAAATATACGTTTTGCTATTTTTTAATTATACGTAGTTTATATATTTAATACGTCGCGTTATTATTGTTTTTTTAAAAATATTAATAACGGTGTTAGTAATTAATTAATATAAATAACCGTAATTATTTAATATAAATAACCGTAATTATATAGTGTTATAATATATAATTATATATTATATTATTATAACGTAGTTTTTTAAAAAAAACGTTAATAAAAATCTAAATATATTATTTATATTGTAAATTTTACATTTATAAAGTTATTTTTAATTAAATACGTTATTTAGTAATAAAAAGCGATAATATTTATATTATTACGTATTAAATAATTATCACCCCGTTTTTATTTATATTATATTTTAATATCCGTTTCGACGTTATTTACGCCGATTTATATTACTATTACGGCTTTTGTTTTTTTTATTATTTAAATCGTAAATATATTAAATAACTAGTTTTATTTTAATATAAATTAATAATTATTTAATAACGTAGTTATAAAAGGTTAAAATTTATAAAATATTATAATAAACTATTATAATAAATAAATAAAATAGCTTTTTAACGCTATTAAATATAGCACTATTAGCCCGTTATTTTAGGCCTAAATACGTTAATTTTCGTACTTTTTAACAAAATAGCTTAAATAAACGAAATTATATATTCGATTTTAATTAAAAATAATATTTAAATAAAAGTTTTTTACTCGTAATTATAATCTATATTTGTTATATTTTATTTAACGTTTATTTTATTACTTTAATTTTTATTATTTTAACCTTTATTAGCCTCGAAATTATCGTTATAAGTATTAAATACCGTAATATTAACTTTTATAAAAATTAATACAGCTATAAAACTATTTATATCTATTTTATTTTTTTTAAAATAGTAATAATAATATTTAATATAAGCTTTATATAAACTTATAGCGTTAATAATTAAAATAGTTTTTTTAAAAAGTATTAGTATATATTTAACCGTACGTTTTTAATAAAATTATTAATTAAACGCGTTTTATTAGTAATAATACGCTTTTTTTTTTGTATTATATGTTATAACGCTGGTAACGTTTTTTGTAATATTTTATAAACAGTTAATTTACGTTATTAGCTTTTTTTTAAATAATATAATAGCGTTAATTAGCTGTTTATAAAATATAATTTTAAAAACTTTAAAACAAGCTTTTTATAATTTTATCGAACGTAATTTATTATTTTTAAAGCTTTTAATTTAACGCTAAAAAGCTATTATTTTTATTAATAATTTTTTTTTTATAAAGCGGTAATATTTACTACGTTTTATTTAAATTTTATTAAATTCGTTTATTATAGCTTATAATTTAATATCGCTAATTATTATAAAGTTTATTTTTGTTACTAGTTCATTTTTAAAACGTGCTTAATTATTTATTTTAATAAAATCTCGTTTTCGTTTTAAACGTAATTTATTAACGTTAATAATACTAATAAAAACAAATAACTATAAAGCTTTATTACGTTTTTAAATAATATAGGCTAAAAAAGCGTTTAATAACGTACGTTTCGATATATGCTTTTTTATTATATTAACGATATAATTAATATAATATTATATATACTTTATTAATAAAACTAAAATAACGTATTTATTTTAATTATCGTTATTTTAATATAATAATAGTAATAGTAATAAAGTTTTATAACGCTTCGAATCCCCTTTTACGTTAAATATTATAAATCGCCTTTTTTTCGATTTTTACGCTTTAATAAAGTTTTATAACTTATTAATTATTTTTTTACGTACTAATATAACCTCGTTTATTATAAAATATACTATTATTAAAAGCTAATAATAAAGCATTTAAGACTAAATTAAATACCACTTTAATATTAACAGGTTATAATCTAGATCTTTTTTATATAAATTAAATATAATTACGTTTTATACTAATTTTTTTAATATTAAATAAGCCGTCGAAAAATTCGATTTTATTATAATTTATATTTTTAAAATTAATATGCTTTAATATAGCTTTTTAATATATTTTTTTATAATAAATAAATATATTAACGTCGAAAAGCTATATATAACCTATAGTATAAAAAAATAATAAAAATAACTATACGTTATATTTAACGTAAAATAAATAAAATTTAATAATATAATAACTTTTATAATTATTTAGTATTAATAACTTTATTTTATCGCGATTATTAAACCGCGTCCTTTTTTTAAAATAACAAAACTAATTTAACGTAAATTAATCGTTGATATAATTAAATAAACTATACGTTAACGTAACGTTATTTTTAAATAAAATAATAATATATTTTACCCTAATTTTAATACTAAATATAATAATAAAAAGCGCGATTTTTTTATTTATAGCAAAAACCGCTTTAATAGCGATTATTAATTTACGTTAATCGAAATTATTATAATAAACTATTAATATTTTATAATACGTTTATATATATTAACTTTATTTATTAACGCTAATATAATAGCCCGTTTTATTATTATTTTATATATTATCGGCCGTTATTTTATATTCGTCGATAGTTTGTTAAAATATCGAAAATAAATTTTTAAATAAATCTCGATTGCCGGCGGCTTTACGTAAAATCGCTTTAAACTTCGTTTTTTTCGATTTAAAAACGTTAAAATATCTTTTTATATAACGTTATGCTTATTATTTACTAATTATATAAATAAAATGGTTAAATTTTAATAACTAATTAATAAAAATATAAACTCGTTTTAAAATAATAAATATATTTAAAATATTTAATATTAATAATATAACGTAAAACGAAATAATATTAACGTATTAACGGCTATTTATACGTTAATTTAAATATAAAAGGCTAAATTTTTAGTTTCGTTAAATAATATATTATTACTACTATTTTAAAATCGCGACTTTTTACTATTTAAACAAAATTATAAAACAAAATACTCGACGTTATAATACTTTGTAAACGCCGCTATATTATCGAAATCTTTAAAGCGGTTTTTTAAATACCGGACGGCAATACGTATACGGTTTTCGTTAAAAATATCTATTAATTATAAATTAATATAATCGGTTAAACTAACGTATATTTTATAGCAGTAATACCGATATTTAGCTATCGTAAAATATAAATTTTAATAAAAAATACAGTAAAAAAAAGCTTTAAAAACTATTATTTTAATATAAATAAATAAAGGTTATACGCGTTAAAAAAATAAAAATAACTATATTTATTAAAACATTAAAAGCTAAAAATCAAACTTAATAATATATACTAAAACCAGTCATTTAATTAAGCGGTAATACATATTAAATTAATATATCCACTGCTAAAAATAAAATATATAAAAAACGGTTACCATTTAATATCGTTTTACAAATCAATATCCCTAACGTATAAGTCGTAGCCATACCGGAAACACGTTAGAAGCCGCTTTAAGGCCTAACGAGTAGGTACTATCGGTATGCAGACAGACAGCTGCAAGAACATGATAGGATACTAGATCACGCGACGGCCCAACTCACCGAATAATCATCGTCATACCTACACACTTTTCTTTCTTTGTTCGTTGCCTGTGCAGCCTCACTACGCGGGGTAAGCTTTTTGAGGTTCAGACTCAGCAACCTGAACACACCTGATTAATTTCAACGTCCGTTGCCCTTCTTGTTTATCCAACAATAACAGGAAACGCGGATACCGACTCTTAGCTCGGAGATTGTATACAGCAATCATGTCGAAACCTGGTGCTGACCAGCCCGGCGGCCAAGGACAAAAGAAGAAGAAAGACGAACCAGAAGCCATCAAACCAGGCCGGAATCCGATTCTTACGGGAATCAGTCTGTTGTTTTTTCTCGGCATCTCTTACTACATAGCCAACGTCTACGGTCGAGATCCGGTCGTAGATCCTCTAGACTTCGCCCAAAGGACGGAAGTTATCTTGAAGTCCACGCCCCTGATTGATGGTCACAATGATCTACCATATCTCTTGCGTATAGAATTTAAGAATAAGATATACAACACGTCTGCATTCACATTTCGCGATCGTATGTGTTAGTCTACTCTCAATTTTGAGAACTATCGTACTGATAAGAAGTCTAGACCTCGCAAGCCATACAGATCTTGTGCGAATGAAGCAAGGACGCCTTGGGGGTCAATTCTGGTCCGTCTTTGTCGAATGCCCAGACATCGCAGACCTGGACGACCCGACCTTCTCCGTGCGCGATACGCTGGAACAGATTGACGTTACCAAGCGCTTCATCAACGATAACCCCGAGTTCGCATACTGCGAAACCTCAACGTGCGCAAAGGCAGAATTCGCTAAAGGTAAGATCCCTTCGATGTTGGGTGCTGAGGGTATGCACCAGGCGGGATCATCCATCGCTGTGCTGCGCCAGTTATTCGACCTTGGTGTGCGTTACGTGACTATCACGCACAACTGCGACAATCCATTTGCGACGGCCGCATCCACCGTCACGGCAACGGGCGTTGACGGTGGTTTGACTCCCTTCGGAGCTGCGGCGATCCGCGAGATGAATCGTCTGGGCATGATGGTAGACTTGTCCCATACGTCGCACGACGCTATGCGTCAGATTCTTGATATCACGAAGAGTCCTGTCATGTTCAGCCACAGCGCTTGCTATAGACTAGCGGAGAACTTCCGCAATGCGCCCGATGATGTTATCGCACGGCTCAAGGAGAATGGTGGAGTGTTGATGGTCATGTTTGTCAAGCGCTTCTTGAATGCGGCAAACCCGGACGAGGCGGATATTGAGACTGTCGTTGACCACATAATGCACGTCGTGGAACTGGCGGGCTGGGAGCATGTCGGGATCGGTGGAGATTTCGATGGCACGGTCACACTGGCAAATGGAATTGAATCTGTGGCTGACTACCCAAAACTCATCGAGGCTGTCATGAAGCGAGGAGCCACCGACGAAGAGATTCGCAAACTCGTTGGAGACAACATACTGAGGTGAGTGCAAAGACGACCTTTCAATACATTCAACATACACTGACACGCACTAGGGTATGGCGCGAAAACGAGCTTATCGCGGCACAGCTTGTTGGAGAGTTGCCGGCAGAAGAGGTCTGGGAAGAGAGGAAATTCACGAGATGGAATAATCCCCTCCCGATCATGATCCCAGGAAACACGGAGCGAATTGGCACGGCTGACTATGAGTGAGACTTGTCAGACACTTATTGAATAAATACTTCAAGGCTTAAGCGGGCGGAGGCAAATGAGGCCGAGATCATTAAGACACGAGAAAGACAGCGAAGATGCTAGTTAAACGAGCGACTCAAATTGGGCTTATCGTGCTACTCATACACCATTGCCCATCTCCAAAGAAATCGTCAAAACCCACTCCCGAGCACGATGATTGAGACACACTATATTACATATTCACATATCTCATGTTCTCCGTGATATGCTGCCAAATGAGCCATGTAAGAATGGCTTGGCTATGCAGCTCGTGAAAGGAACGAGGACGTCATTTATAGAAGGCCACCGAGGGCGACGCAAGGGAGGCCGACGTTGACGAGACCCTCCTGAGACATTGTGTTAGATGTGATCGAGGGGTCATTGGGCGGGGATCTACTTGACATACCTGCTCGGAGCCGGAGTGCTGGCAGCAGGCGGCGGTCTGCTTACACTGAGAGTTAAGGAGATCATCCACACCGATGACTTTGATAGAACGGTTAGCTTGTTATCCGAGATGGAGAGTGGCGCGAAGACGTACGGGCAGTAACGCTCAGCTTGGAGCAGCCATCGAATAGGCCAAGTTTGCCGTTCCCGAGAACACCGCCCAGGAGACCAGATAGGAGTCCGTCGGCCTCGTTGTCGGAGTCGCCGGACTGAGAAGCCTCGTTGCAGCAGCTGAGATCGAAGTCTTGGCCGCAGACATCTTGGGCCTGAGCGACGGTGGTACCATTCTCGCCACGCTTGCGGCCCTGGCCACCCACCTGGGGAGCGGCAATGGCGCCGAGGGCGAAGGTAAGAGTAGCGATGATGGAGAAGCGCATTTTGATGGTTTGATGGGGGTTTTAATGTGATTATGGAAAATCCAGTTGCTGGAATGAATGTTTTGAGATCAAGTGAGAGTCGTAATCGCAAGAGTGTGTGTGCTCGGGTATTGATGTTCAAATATCGTGGATGATGCTGAATAGAAGTTTGGTCCATGGGTGGTGATCACGGCATCTCTTATACTCAAGGTCTCCTCTCTGATGTTCACTTTCAAGCTTGGCCACCTCAGCATCGTCATTTGTCTTGCGGTGGTTTGGCTTCCTATCCCTTCCAGTCTCGTTAGGGAATGCCTTCGGATGTTGATCGACAGGTCGCAGGCCCCCATTGAGGGTGTTTTGACTGATCGTCTCGTTGGACCCTACGCCTCGTCGGTGATCTTGGCCTTGTTAATTGTGCCGAGAGAAGATTTACATTTCAGGGAGTCTTGCGAAAAAAGCTCGATAGAGTTGAGTTATCACATCCTTCTACGCCTGTCAAGGAGAAAAGGGAGGTCTATCGGGGTTTTTGGCATTCCAGGACGACAAAAAGACCGGAACGCCCATTCCCGTCAATTGATCTACCAGGCTTAACCGACCGTTGATGCGCCTGTGGCTTGATATGCTTTAATGTGTTTCTTACCTTGCAAATCGAAGCCGAGCAGGAGGCTATCAACAGTGGAAATGATGCTACTGAGAGGAAATCCTGTTAGCATTGCTATTTGAGAGTGATTATTGGTAATTTCTTAGTATAGTCTTATACCAATTATTCGTCTAGTAATGTGTGCTTATGCGAGCTGTTTGGATACCTAGTATATGTAGTTAAGCATATAGAAGATTATTACACGCATCATTTCCGGTGGCGAAGGACGACGATACAACGTTAGGTCTTCAGCATCGCATGAATCCTCATTCGAGACATACTTGTCATTCCTCTCGCAGCTACGTCGGGGTTATTTCTGGCGATCAATTCCGGTAACTCTTCAAGCCGCTTTAGAAAGTTTCACTGCCAACTGAAATCATCCGGATTCCGTTTGACCTTGAGGTACGAATAGCATTTTCTGTAAGAAACAGTTTCTACCTCAACTATCAATGCAGCATTCCTCCTCTTCCGCTCTCTCCTCGGCATCTTACCATCGCCAATTTCCCAAATATCCATAACAAAAGTACTTCGAGCGTCATCTTGCATGTGGTGTCGAGAACCGGGGAGTTGTGGCGATGAAACCGTGTGATCCGGTATGCCGCTTTTCAGTTGCAGGATATCATGCTGTGTGCCCAAGACATGTTGTATTCTCCGTGTGGGTTCCCGATCTCACTCTATCAAACGGACTGCTTCAACTGCGGCTATCTTCAAGTTTGTATGGTGACTGTCTGGGAAGCATGGAATAGCTGTTTGCTATCTGGTTTTTAGGACAGATGACCGCACTTTCCGAGTGTAGTCGAAATAGAATTTCTGCAACAGTTACACTCCGAAAAGTATGTGTTCATTATGTCTTACTTCAATCTACGCGAAGCTGTGTTCAATGAGGAAGTTGGTAGAGCTGAAAGACAGAGAGTCACGTGTACCAATCGGGTTGAAGGGTGATATATTGCAAGTATTCTGCATTCTCGGGTACCTTGCAGGCATTTCCAGCTTCAACTAGTGCCTCGAACCAAATGAGTGAACACAAGCAAATCAACAAGTTTCGTATCGTTTGCCGATGGGTCTATGGATGAAACGCTTGACGTCGGGTTTCTGACCTAAAGTATAGGTAACTTGCAGGAGAGCAGGATAGATTCCTACCACTCTTAGGGACGAAGTCCGGGACACTGATTGTACTTGCGAGGGGACAGTGCTATTGAGTGGAGAGGGTGAGTGTTTGCTCAGTTTTCCAAACAGACTGGATCTGGCTCGGCTGTCCTCCTCGCGTACTTGCGTAATGCCGCACAACGTCGGAAGACCGCATGCATGAAATTGGGGGTCTTCTTCAAAAGATCCGAGCTCAGCTTCCTCTAGATATATGCATCTATCTATGCAAGATTCACGTCTGTCTTTCATGAAATCTCCGAGCTCATAGTCTCGCAAATATGGTACCGTAACTTTGGTCTACAGATGGGAACTACGGCTTGGGACTTTCAAGTCGTTGAGAAAGTTAGACTCCTTCCTAAGTCTTTGTGAAGAAATCAAGACAAAAATTGTGCCATCTCGAAGAAAGCCCTGACATCCCAACACAGGATTAGATAATGCTGCGGTCTGCTGCATATCGCGCGTGTAATTTTTCTAGCGGACCCAGCTGTGATGCAGTCATCTCGCGGTTCAGACAAACAGAAATCGTCGAGATTTTTGAACACGTATAAAAATCAATTGGTCCCAACATTGCTGTGGCGACGACAGTACATGTTGTCGATAATATGCAATTTCCTTACAGAATAGACAACACTCGGCTACTTGCAAGGCATGTTTGCTAGGTATATGTTGCAGATACGAGTTCGAGGTTCAATAGTTCATGGACGCTTCCATTTATACGTGCGTGAGTCTAAACGTTGTTTGCACTCCAGTCACTGCCGAAGCCTAGCTGGCTCTTCTCGGTTGTAATCTTAGAGTATTGATCATTTCTTGAGGGAAACGGCGGAAGAGTATAACGTCTATGAGCAAGAGACTTGCACGACCGTGGCTTAATGGCTAAGATTATTCTATAGCGCCACATCGTTATACCTGAATCACGGTAAAGATGTCCATGGCATCGTCGGTTTGATGCCGACGGGGATCTGCATGCTGCCATTTCTGCCTGAGGTATACGAGCTGAAGAGCCCCTGGTCCTGGCAAGACTACAGATCGATGAGTACTGACTAGGTTGGTATTGCATTGGAGATGATCCATAACATGCTGCTACAAACAGAGAGCTGCAGAGCGAGAACTCCCCTATCAAAGCTGAAAACACAGTCTTATATAAAACGAGAGACGGCGGACCTGATCTGAGGTTCCTGTCGTTCCTAAACACACACGACTCGAGGCTCACATTCGTTTCCACCCCAAACCTGATACGCCTCAAGGACCATCGCAATGCGCACCATTCACAACATCGCCCTTTGGGGCTTGAGGTACAAGCCATCAAGCCAGCCTCCCGAAGCCATAGATTGCTAATTCATTTCCAGCTCCTCTCTCGTTGGTGCTCGGCCCCAACAGTCTCTGGTCAATGTAGTCACTACCACGGTCACAACCTGTGCTCCTGCGTGTGCTACGACTGTTACTGTCTGGGCTGGGTGCTCTAGCCTTACCTCTTCTCTGCCTTGGCAGTCTTCCACTCTTTCCCAATCTTCCCCAACTTCAGCCGTCAGTGTAACATCTTCTGCGACTTCTCCTGCCACCTTGACGTCTACTCAAACTGTGCCTCCGTCTAATGCTACTACTTTGACACTCACATCTGATATCACGACGACTGTGACTGAGTCTGGGTCCGTGTCCCCAACTGGAAGCTTTTCTCAAACTACATCAAGTGCTTGGTACACAAACAGCAGCTCTGTTGGACCATCCACTGTATCGTCTTACCCTTTCAGTAGTGGGACGGGAGTAATCCCCTCTAGCACTCTGCTCACAAGCGGCTCTACAAAGCCTGTTGGAACTACAACGTCATCATGGTAAGTGCTTTCGGATATTGCTCATGCTGTGAAGTATTGATTCAAAATACATGCTAAGTTGCACATGATAGTTCCGACACGACGAGTTCGAGCGTTGCGCAGGCATCTAATACAACACACTCTGCCACTCGTCTTACATCGACATTCACGGTGACAGAGTCCACCAGCGGCGGTGCTTCAAGCTTACAGTCTTCGTCTGCCTTCTCGTCATCCTCGGGCTTTCCAAACTCGACATTTACTTTCAGCAGCTTGCCAACTGTCTCCTCATCAGCCACAGGCCAGAGTTCAGTGTCGACCTTAACATCTACCTTGACTGTCACCCCGAGCACCGTGTTCAGCTCTTCGAACTCTCCTCAGACCGGCACATCAGACTCGGTCTCTACCATCAGCACCTCGTCAAGTGTAGCTAGTGTCCCATCTACTTCTTCACTTGCCCCTACATCGTCGGCGCCTCTCAACTCCAGTACCTCTTCCGTCTCATCATGGTCGTCCACGACTTGTGTTTCATGGCCTGCGTACCCAGGCGCATATTCTTACATGACCGAGTGTTTATCTGTTGTTCCTGTCACCACTTCATCGGTCCCAACCTCCAGCCTGGACAGCACTTCGGTTTCCCCAAGTACTCTCACGTCTGTAGTCACTATCAGCGCCACCACGAGTAGCATTTTCTCAACTGGAAGTGCCGAGGGTGTTACTGGATCTTCCTCAATATCAATGTCCCCATCTGGATATCCCACGATCCCTATCTCTTTCAGCACTACGGCTTCCACAGTCTGGTCGACGAACACTACCAGCACCGTGTTCACTTCAGGCAGCACTGATGCAGTTACTGCTCCTTCGTCTAGTCCATCATCATGGTCTCCCCCTTCGTCATCTGGATTCCCAAGTAGCTACCCGACACCAGGGTCCAGCTCCTCGTCCGTCACCATAAGCCAACCAGTGAGCTCTGTCGGCAGTACCAGCAGCACGCATGTTGTCACCGAAACTCCTTCCTCTTCAGCCAACTCCTCGGTGCCTGTCGCTAGTACAAGCACTCTCACTGTGACTTTCACTGAAGCGACCAGTTCTGTCTTGACGACCGGAAGTACAGACGCCGTCACTGGAACATCATCATCTCCTAGCCTGTCAGTGCCCACAAGCTCAACACAACAGGTCACAACCTGTGTAGCCGGCTACGGCGATGCAAGCGTCTGCTTCACCATTACGCCGTCTTCGACCAATAGTGCTGCAAGCTCCGTAGACGGTATCACCAATCCTGTTCCAACGACATTTGCAACGTCTTCTATCATCAGCTCATCCATACCTTCGTCTACGTTGTCCGGTGACACTTCATCTCCGACTTACCCCACCACCCCCTTCCCTGGTAACTCTCACGATCATGATGGCCACGATGGAAAAGGTCATGGGGACTGGTGGAACCATGGCAACGGCCATAAAGGCGGTTGGAAGCGCTTCCTAGCAGCAGCCTGATCAAAAGCAGCGCATCAATGAGACGGAGTTGGATACTGACGACGTACAAATACACCCCTTCACTTCTTGTCATCCCTCTTGTTTCAAATATTTGTCACGCGGAATTTGCCCTGCCTTGGTGCGAACAGTTACAGAAACTTATCTCAAGATATCTTCACATTTCAAATAATTAATGAAAGACTTATTGGTCGCAGTGCGATAGCTTGGTGCGCCCTAGGTGATGACATGGAAATCTGCTGACCTTACTGATCATATCCCTCGTCGTCGTTTTCCCTCTTCCATTTTTCAATCACTCACTCTTGTCCATGAAATCCTATCACCCTTCGCAATCCATCTCAACTCGTTATAAGTTGTATGAATGGTTATGTAAAGAGATAAAATCAAAAGTGGTATGTCGAATATCTCTTCGGCCTAGCAGCGTGTCGAAGCACTTACAAGTGCGTCTAGCCAGTGTTTGCACTCTAGAATTTTATGTGCACACAACTTTACCGACGACTCTTTGACGATGCAGTTAGGGCAGTTGATTATAGCTAGGCAGTTCAAGGAAAGGGAGAAAAAAAGGGGGGGTGGCAAAAGTGATCTTTCCACAAACTGAACCCATCTCACTGACCTTGAAACTCAATACTCTCGCGGTGCTGAGGGCGCTAGGTGAGCACAACCCAACGGCCGAACCGTTGCGCCAATCGACCGTAGTGATTGGCGGAAGACCCGGGGATACTGACTCCACTGTTAGTGGTCCCTATATATCTCACTTTTCATTGGCTGCAGCAAAGACCCACTATCAGGGACTGCCGAAGTAATTACCCTGGCCCTGAGGATGTCCTGAGGATGTAGCGTCCTATTGTATTTTATATTCAGACCATGCCTCGGTCTGTCATATCTGCTTCTCAAGTGGCATCGTGCTTAATCCGTTACAACTTGTTTTGTTTTAAACTATCATTTTAATCAGTAACCGATCATTCTGAAATTCCTTGCGCCCATACCATATTTTCCGGGTTAGATAGGTGCATTGCATCTACCGTTACAGTGAATGTCGGGATATTGGCTGTTATCTACCTTAGGTATATTCAAATCCTGAATTAGATGATTCTAACTGTCTAATATAATGGTAGCTTTCATGTCTAACTCTGTAGGTTCTCGACCGTAACTGACCTCACTCTATTTCCGGTGTGGCAATTATGTTAAGGTAGAACCGCAGCACGGCATCAGATGAATGCAAGTCACAGGCTTATTATGATGGAGTTCACGATCCCAGCTCACTAGATATCATGGAATCGCCCAAGTGAGATACTGCGCAAACACGTTTTGATCTAGTCGCGGTAACTGACTGCAAGGCGACGAGGGAACTTCGTTAAACGGAGTAAATCCATGGCTTCAAGTTGAGAGGTGTGGCAACTAATAACGGACCCGGGCTTTAGGTACCGATAGGTACCGTAATCCGTGCATGGACAGCTTGACTGCTAGCTGGAGGGGTCTTGGCATGGATGCGGCCGGACCCTATCAGGGGTGCATTCATCGACAGGTGCTAGAACTTTGGAGCTACCTTGGTGAGCCGTCCGTCACTAAATTGACCTGAGACGGGATTCCAGCGACGATGAGCGCGGCCCAAACCCTCGATTGACCCCAACAAGCCCGTCCTCGCAACCTTCGCCTTTCGCTCCTGAGGTCGGCATCATGCTGTCCGGCATTCTGATTTTCAATCAGAAGGGCGAGAATCTCATCTTCCGTGCCTTCCGCAACGACTGTCGCCCCCGTCTCGCCGATGTCTTTCGCATCCAGGTCATCTCGAACCCTCAGGTGCGCTCGCCCATCCTGACCCTCGGCAGCACAACCTTTAGCCACGTCAAGCACGAGAACATCTACCTCGTCGCTATCACCAAGAGCAATGCCAATGCCGCCCTTGTCTTCGAGTTCCTCTACCGCCTCATCCAGCTGGGGCGGGGGTACTTTGGCAAGTTCGACGAGGAGGCCGTCAAGAACAATTTCGTGCTCGTCTACGAGCTCCTAGACGGTAAGGGAGAGCGGACCGTCGAGGATGTTATTCAGGACTAGGGAGACCGCGTCGGCTGACACAATTCTGCTGAAACAGAGATCATCGACTTCGGATACCCCCAGAATACCGAGACAGACACTCTCAAGATGTACATCACTACCGAAGGCGTCAAGTCCGAGCGCGCTGCCGAAGACTCCGCAAAAATCACAATGCAGGCCACGGGCGCGCTATCGTGGAGGAAAGCAGACGTCAGATACAGGAAGAACGAAGCTTTTGTCGACGTCATTGAGGACGTCAATCTGCTCATGTCTGCCACCGGCGCAGTCCTCCGTGCCGACGTCACCGGCCAGATTATCATGCGCGCTTACCTCTCGGGTACCCCTGAATGCAAGTTTGGACTGAACGATCGTCTGCTACTAGACCAAGACGGTCTGCAGTCTCTACCGAGCGGCAACAGGCTCGGCAGCAAAGCCACAAAAGCTGCTGCGGGAAGCGTGACCCTCGAAGACTGCCAGTTCCACCAGTGTGTGAAACTTGGCAAGTTCGATTCGGATCGCATTATATCTTTCATACCGCCCGACGGCGAGTTCGAGCTCATGCGTTATCGCGCCACGGAAAATGTCAATCTGCCTTTCAAAGTACACGCACTCGTAAACGAGGTCGGCAAGACGAAAGTAGAATATAGCATAGGTGTCAAGGCTAATTTTGGCACAAAGCTGTTTGCCACCAACGTGATAGTCCGCATTCCCACCCCTCTCAATACTGCACGTATCACCGAACGCTGCACACAAGGCAAGGCGAAGTACGAGCCCAGCGAAAATCATATCGTCTGGAAGATTGGCCGGTTCACCGGTCAAAGCGAATATGTACTGAGCGCGGAGGCTGAGCTCACCAGCATGACGAACCAGAAAGCGTGGTCACGACCACCGCTTAGCATGAGCTTCAGTCTTCTCATGTTCACCAGCTCCGGTCTTTTAGTGCGCTATCTCAAAGTTTTTGAGAAGAGTAATTATTCAAGTGTGAAATGGGTACGATACATGACGAGAGCTGGCTCATATGAGATACGGTAAGTGGAATCCACTAGCATTAGCTTTGCTAGCTTTGCGTGTTAAGGGCGTTGCTGACTTAGCTGTAGATTCTGAGGTTTGAAATTAAGACCTGCTAGATTGTTAGCAAAACGGAATATTCACGTACGCGAAAACGTCTTGCACGCGGATGGAAGGGCAGACGAGTACCTGAGAAGCTAGTGCCAGACGCTCTAGAACGATTGCTACATTGGGAGCTGACGAATCAGTGCACGATGCCTTGTATGCGCAATGGGCTGGATGGGCTCAGAACTGAATGCTGGCATCCTCATTCCGAATGTGGAAGAGTGGACTTGATTCTACTCATTCGCCTCTCATCTGTACTACACACTTTGTTGCATTCAGTCTGCTATGCTATCATCCCCGGCGCCACGCATCTAACACACGGGATTTAGGAGAGTGATGATGCGAACGTCCCTGCATCTGTTCGAGATACCCCACGCCCTCAACTCCAGACAGTGGTCGGAGGGTGTAGTTAATAAATCTGTTAAACAATGAGAAAATTCTCTGCGCAAGTGGTGAAACCTGAAAAGTTTGATCTACACGGGCTATACTAGAGCCTTTTCCATGGAATTTCCAAGGATCTATGGTGACCGAAGCACTAGTTACTTCTTGGGGGGGAGAAGGGTCTACTACAATTGCATTGTTCACCTTGGGGCTTCGGGACTTTTTGTTCTTTGTATAGCTGTTTCATTTCATTTCATGCTATGTGGGATTACACAGAGACTGTTCAAGTCTACAGTAACGCCGGTCTATATCTGCATTACTTATAAAACAAGAAGCCCCGTGTTTCGTGTCAGCATACTAAGCAGACTCTGATTTGTCTATTCACTAGTCCAATCCCAACATCACGGCCGGTAAGTTACAAACAGGAAGAAAAATGAATATGCAGGAGACAGCGGCGGGTTCTTCAGAAAGGGCATCGAATGCTCACACCGAAAATGTTACCACCTATACTTGGCCAGATACAGGGCCGCTGGGCTACATACAGCTTCCACAAGAGAATCTCCGGCTCTGTGGACGATGCGGGCAGCTGTTCTGCGGTGAGGTATGTGGATCTTGCCATTATGACTTTCAAGAGGACAATACGGACACGATCATCCGGCCAGTAACGACCAGACTTGCACAGCCTGGCATCATAAGTGGGATGCAACACCGCGGTAACACCTTGACACCGGAGTCTAGGCCCTGCGGTGAGAAGGCAAAGCAGGAATCCCGTGAGCCTGGGGAGTATCTGCAATCCGGGGCAGACAGATTACGGCAGATTAGACAAGCGGAGGCGGCAATCGAGTTGCAGAGATCGTTACTAGAGCGAGAGAAAAGAAAGGTGAATGAGAGTGGGCAGGATGCTGATGAGCTTGCGCATTTTGTCAATTTTGACTATGATCCGTCTGCAAGAGGCCCCATGTTCGCATCACGTAGGGACCGGACTTAGGGTACTTGTTGTGTGGCAAAAGACACTTTTGTGAGTGAAGGGGATGTAGGTGTATGTGTGTGGCAGAAGTGGTGTTGATTACTTCGTTCGGCCGTTCAATCCGATGGGCTGAAGTACACACTGACTGCCGCATGTTCGTCCTCCTGCGTAGAAGCATTTGAAAGTTATGTACCTATATTCAGTCTACAACAAACCCGACCAAACTATCTACACGCACTTTCATATTGGTAGATATCTGCACGCAATTTCTAGACCTTTGTGTTTTCAACCTTAGCGCCGAATTCATTGTCGAAAACAACGTAATTTCTGAAGACAAGCAGTCAGACGTATACCTACGAATAAATACAAGTTCAAAATATGAATCTAATTGGGGTATAAATCCTAGTTTCCCGCAACGTATAGAGCTTGGCCCGCGCAAGGTAGAAGACTAATCAGGTCGACGCACAACCTCCCACCCATCCGAGTACCCAACACCAACAAAACTTGCACGATCTGCGAGTTATTTTCTACTAAATGCCCCTGAATCCTTTGGCTCCCATTCTTTTCTCTGTTATACAGTTATTTTAAGAAGCTTCGTCAAGAAATTCTGCATATGGTGCTTATGACTGTTCGGTCGTGTGCCTGCATTCCTCGCCATCAATGAGCCGCACTTGCACACTTGTAGCCAACATAATCCTGTATCTGGGGCCTGGGCGCAGGCATAAGTGGCTTGCACAACCACCTTCTCAGAAGTGTTCATAGTCGACGTAACAAACGTATGTTACGAGCCCATATGCTGTCGTTGAGCCGCGGGCGCCAAGTCGAAGAACGTGCATTCAGCGATATGTTATGAAGGGCCTAAGGCCATGAGACCATATGAGGATAAATGGCGCTCATCGCACAAGTACGGCCTTGTTGTCAACATGAGCTGGTTGATGCCGTACCTTGGCGGAGGGCAGCATGCACTTGTATACATGACAGGGGCGCCAGGAGTTGTCTTGCTCATGAAGAGCTCTGGGTCTCTGTTAGGTATTTGTCGGTCCGGTTTGATGAAGACGGGAATCTTGCCCTTTGAGGTGCGTGCTCTAGAAAGAATAGGACCTTGGCTCAATGCTCAAGACGAAACCAAATGAACCGGATTGGCTTTATCATTACTAACTACTGCAGCCCCATTCTATTACAACTATGAAGAGATCTACCAAAGTTTCCTGCGCCTTGTCTCTATACAGGCTAGGAATGTTTTTCGAGACTGGCTCGTTGCAGTCGCATGGTATCAGCATGTTAATGCTGGCCAACATCAATGAAAAAAAGGTGTTATTGGAACCGACTTTCAGTACATCCGTATAACGATGCCAATTACCTAGATGACAGATGTGACTTGCGTATACATACCTTATATCGGCGGTACAGGTCAGTCTCGCATGCATCGCATCGACTCATCAAGTACGGTAGATGATGTCGTCGAATTTTACTCCTGCCGGACGGCAGCTCGGCAGGGTTGATGGGTTGCCTCCACCACAAGGTTCAGTTGCCGGTATCCGACAGACCAGCTCCGGCCGTGTCACACGACCCCGCTATCGTGCTCTGATCGTGTCCTGGTACGGCCTATAAGAGGTATATGCGCTCTGTATGCCAACGGTTTTAATGGAGCGGTCCGCGCGTTTCGCAATGCCCAGGCTCTGCCCAGGCCCCAGGCGAGCCAGGCCATGCTGGAGCTCTGCTGGAGGGGAGCTTTTGAGCCGCTAGCTTCACCAGAGCTTCACTGGACCGCAGCTTGTGCCCAGCCTGCAGGACACATTGAATGCCACGGCAGCATGCCTGTTTCACACGTCTCGGATGACCTCATCCCCCAGCTTTTACCGGCTCTCTTCCCTGCCCACATTGAACCTTTTCTGTCGTTTTCGCACTGCAGCTGTGCCTATTTGCTCACGCTCGTCCGTTCTAGCCAATGACACCAGAGGGGCGAGGGGCTCCTTCGCACTGCCAACATCAAGTTTGCTGTCGATAGGTGGTTGGTTCGAACCTGACGTGCCGAGCGTGCCCTGTACGATGCACTTGCCCAAGCAACACCACCTCCTCCAAACACCTTTTCTTTCCACGAACATCAAGTGATTGCATCCTTGTTGTGTCCCATGTACATGCCTTCTGTGTCTCTGAACAATTGACGGGCTGTCGCCTCAAAACAATCTTAGTGGCTCTTCATCCTGAGGTAGCTATCGACGAAGGCAGCGTCAACACCCGACGCACGCATTGCAACTGCAGAAGCCCTAACGGTTTCCACTGAGAAGAATCCCTACCTAGCATTGAAGATGAGCGGTGAACAGGACTTCGAAGAGGATCGAAGTGCCCCTAGGACAACTCATGGCGGACCACATAGTGGTAAACATCCGATTCCGACTGTCCAAGGGTATAGACAACAGCGCAAAGAGCTAGAAGGTCAAGTCGAGACCGAAGAGAAAGCCCAAGAGGGCCCCGAGGATGAATCCAAACCCAAGAGGGCTTTCAAATCGGCCAAAGCTATCTTCAAAGATCAAGATCCGCAGGCCGCAACCCGGCATGACCCGTATCCATCTACAAATCATAACTATGTAGACTACCCCCCTAAGAACAGTTCACAGGAAGCTACAAATCACAAAGACGAGTCTGAATCTCGCCCAGACAGCCCCAATCAAGAAGCAGAGGATCACGATGCAGGCAACGATCGGAAGGGTCAAGATGAAGGGGGTGGTCAGACGGCAACAGAAGCGGTCATGAGCACGTCTGACCCTAAAGAAAAACGGAAGATCATGAAGAAGAAGAACAGGCACGGTGGGGGCAGAGAGGTCACCGACCCGGTCACACATCTGCCTATCAAAATACACGACAAAACTGACAAGGATCTGAACTCTGTTCCAGAGAACAAGCCCGAACCAGGTACGACTCACGATACTGCAACAGGGCCTCAAGGAGCCTCAAAAACGGAGGACGAGCTACGTGCAGAGCAGGAGAAGATGCAAAGAGGCATCAATGGCATGCAGCGTGTGTTTCCGCCCCCTGACTTCGACACTACAAGACAGGAATTGGCAGCTCTCTACCAAAAAGCCATGATAGCCGGCCTTGCCATGATAGGTCTCCTTTCCGCCGTTTTGGTAGTATTGCCAATACATTTCGCACCACAGGCTGCGTCAGAGTCGTCGTGGGGGAACAGCAGGTGGATTCGTCTCTTATCCGGTTTGTCTGGTATAGTTGTTGTCTTCGGATCCGGCGTGTTGATTACCATCGGCTTGGGCCGGTGGATTCACAAGAGGACCAGCGAAATATTTGAAGACGAAGTTTGGGACTCTGCACGCCGTAAGTATCGTTTCATCCTTACTCTCTCAATCTACGTGTTTGTACATTCACTTGGCTGCCCAGTTCTAGCGCACGGATCCTGTATCCATTCTCTACATATCCTTATGCACTCACAGACCTCACGCACTACACTGAAGACTGACGAAAGACTTAGGCGAGGAACTTGCAATCTTGGAGGACGACGAAGAGCTGCCTGAAAGCACCCAATGGCTCAATAGTCTCATTTCCTCTATCTGGCCCCTGATCAATCCAGATCTCTTCGCGTCGCTTGTGGATCAAATTGAGGATGTGATGCAGGCATCACTCCCTAAGGTGATCCGAATGGTCAGTGTCGACGACATGGGACAGGGCAGCGAGGCAATACGTATCCTAGGTGTGCGGTGGTTACCAACTGGTGCTGCGAGTCGGACTGTTGAATCCAATGGAAAGTTGGGAAAAGACTCCGGAGGTTCTCAGAATGATCGGACCGATCCAGGGAACACCCAAGATACCACTGGAGAAAACGACAGTGCTACTTCTGACGAAGCTCAAGAGGATGAAAACAAGGACCAGGACTCCAAGCAACAGGAATCCGAGGAGGTCGCCATGCGGGAAGGCATGGAGGCTGAAGAAGGGGATTTCGTCAACCTCGAGCTGGCCCTTGCTTATCGTAGTCGCCCATCTGGTCATTCTTTTAAGTCCAAGGTTAGGAGTGCCCATCTCTACCTCAAATTCTACCTGCCAGGCGGAATCGCAATTCCGGTCTGGGTACAGCTGAGAGGTATCGTAATGACAGTCCGCCTTCGATTGCAACTTACACCCGATCCTCCATTCATCTCGCTTTGTACTTTAACCTTTCTCGGACAGCCCAAAGCTAGCATGTCATGTGGTACGTGTGATACAGTCTCTACCCGACGTCCAAACCGTCACTGTCCTTAACTAACGTGTCTACAGTAAGTCATGCATCCTTTGAGAGCGCAGAATCGGTAGTGGCGAGGACGATCAGAATAGAACGATCCGGTTCGAGCCTTAATGATCCAATCAACAGACTAACTTGTGTCCATACAATAGGTGCCATTATCTAAGCACAGTATCAGCCTGACAGACGTACCGTTGATTTCATCTTTTGTCAACTCGGCCATCGATGCAGCTTTAGCTGAATATGTGGCTCCCAAAAGTTTGACACTGAACTTGAAGGATATGCTAGTAGGCGAAGATTATAAGAAAGACACAGTCGCTCTTGGTGTCGTCTTCATCTTCATTAGACGAGCGAGCGGCTTCAAGCAAGGTGACGGTGGTTTTGGGCCAACGGATGGTTCTAGCGACTCGTACGTTACGGTCTCCTGGGGGAAATTCGGCAAACCAGTCGGTTCAACGCGAATCATCTCCGGCGAGAACGACCCGAGCTGGCATGAATACGCTAGTATCCTTGTCACACCTGAGGAGGTTAATGCACAGGAAAAGCTCCGTCTGCAACTGTGGGATTCGGATAAATGGTCAGCCGACGACGACCTGGGAAGAGTAGAAGTTGATTTGAAATCCCTAATGCGCAACTCGGAGTCACAAAACAAGATGCAAGACCGAGAGGACCGGTTTACTGGGGAGGATGTTGAGGAGGAAATGCCAGGTTCACTTCTTTGGTCTGTTGGGTATTTTGCCAAAACGACGATCACGCAGCAACAGTACCAAGAACAAACAGTCAACAAGAACATTCGATCGAAGGAAGATCTGAAGCAACATATATCAGACGCTGCCGAAAACAAACTCAGGGAGTCTGGCAAGCCTGCCGATGATGAGGAAGTTCGCCAACAAAAGACTCAAGATTACAGGGAACTCGAAACATCTATGATCGTATCAGCACCACCAAGTGATGAGTTCCCCTCAGGAATCTTGAGCGTACAGATCCACAACATCACCGGCCTAGAGACACAGAATCTGCAGAAACAAGACAAAGGTGACCGGGGTGATAGTGAGGACGAAGCTGAGCAGGCTAGTGACTTGCCCGATAGCTACTGCACCATCATCCTGAATCACAAGAAGATCTTTCGGACTCGCACCAAACCCAAGAACTCCAAGCCGTTCTTCAATGCAGGAACTGAGCGATTCATTAGAAACTGGCGTGATGCCGAGGTCATAGTGAGCGTTCGAGATTCGCGAGAAAGTGAGGACGACCCCCTAATCGGCTTGGTCTATCTTCCCCTTCACAAGGTGTTCCAACATTCCAGCCAGGCCAATGAGACCTATTCTATAGTTGGTGGTATTGGCTACGGAAGAGCACGAATAAGCATGGTCTGGCGCTCCGTCGAGTTGAAGCTACCCCAAACCGTGTTGGGATGGGAGTATGGAACCATACAGATCAGGAAGCCGGTCTCGCCAAAGGCAGGTCTTGACAGTGAACTTGTCAAGCATCGCCTCAAAGTTAAGACGAATATGGGACGCCTCAAGTTGTATTCCGACGATGGATGCTGGAAAGGGAAGGGTGGCAAAACAGACGAGCTATTTTTACCTGTGCGTAAAAGGTATTCCTCGTCATTGATTATCGAATTCCGTAGCTCCTCGCTGGGTGCCGACAAGACACCGGCGTTTGCTTGTCTCTGGCTCAACGAGCTTCAAGATGAAGTCGACGAGGTGAAGAGCCTGAAGGTTTGGAAAGGTTCCAAGGATGGTCTTCGCAAGGCTCAGTCATGCGCCGAATATAATGGACTGAGTGAGGAAGAGCAGCCACTCGGGGAGATCGAAGTTCCCATACGATTTTGGCGCGGATTATCTGGATTCCACAAAGAGTATGCTGCACACTCCAAAAACACAGACGGTATGTATATATATTCGAATCCGCTCAAGTTACGAATCGTAACAGTCAAGGTCTGTCCATGCTAACAGCTGTTGTAGTGAGTGATCTTTCTGTATCGAAGAGAATGCCAAGTAGCGGCCTGGAACCCCGAGAAGATGGCCGGTTGCCTGAATATACTGACATATCTTTACACTGCAGATGCGCGATGTTATGGAATGCCTTGATACCATTAGCGATGAAGCATTGGATGGGGATGACAGTTCATCTGGAAGCCAGAGAGAGCAAGACTCAGACAGCGAAGCCGAGGATAACGACGCTACAACTCGCAAAAAGAAACTCACGACGCACACAAACGACGACTCAACCCCGCCCAGTTCAGATGACGAAGACGGTGGAGATAGTGGCCCACTGTCGAGCGCATCTCATGTTTCACTTTCAGACTTCAAGAAAGTAAAGAACATATTTCGCAACCCGGTAGAGGGGGTCACGCAAGCAGCCACTAAAACGCTCGCACCGGGTCACAATGATCCAAATGATGGCTCTCGCGGTGTGCGGGCATCACTACGAGACTACAAGGATCACCACAAGCAACTTCACCGCAAACACAGAGGTATCATGCAGTGGCGTGCGGCCCGGGGAGTCGATCATCTCGGCGGCAAGCTGACCAGAATGAAGGGAAATATCAGTCAAGTATTTCATCATGGTGACAAGGAAACAGGCATTGAGACTGAAGTTTGAGCAGTGGGAGCACTTAAGGTACGGGGGTGAATCCTTCATAGGCTTGCAACTGAGATGGCTGTCCAATTGTAGCTTGGACTGTGTATACATAACGGCACCTACTGGCTGAAGACAGTGGCGTAGGTTTACGTCTTGACCTCCCTTGGGAACGGATGATCCGCAAACCAAATGTCTACATACTAATAAATAAGGCGGTGATAACATAGCTCGGTATGCCGGCAGAACCTCGAGCAGTTTGCCTGAGAGCTTAGTTGTTACCCTCTCTGGCGTAAAGTTGAGGTAGATAGATAATGAATAGGGATGTATGTCATCTTCCATTGTCCAAGCATTGAAATGACACAAGCTCCTTGGGACCTTGACAGCAAAGAGTATCGATGTGCGGAATAATCGGCTTCTATTATACACATACATTCATTTCTACAGCTACATAGCAAGAATACATCAAACTCCTCGCTTTGAGGCCCTTGTCGTTCGGAGACATTGTCTTCTGGGTTTCAACAAATCCCAGCTCGGCAGGCAAAAGAATCGACCCTGGAACCTTGCCAACTTTGTCCAAGTTGGTTTCTACGGATGCTGTGCAGGCCCGGTAGGTCTATTGTCCTCCTGGTGATCACGAAACAGCAAAAAGAGCAACTACATACGTGAGCTCGGCGAAATTCAATTTTGCATCGACAGTCCTCAATGTTCCGAGTTTAAAAGTGTCTCGGCTCATTTGAGAGATGCTTGTAGCGGAAAATCCTGCCCTAACTAATCCACATGTATGGGTTCACAAACGTCTTGTATGTAAAGGGAGGTAGCGATGAATATAGCTACGAGTCATATGATCCATCTTGGGAATGCGAAGGTGTTATGGAGCTATGTATATCGGGAGTCGGATCTATTTAGAATCCTCACGTGGTGTATTTGTCTTGAGAATCAACAAGCTTGCCCTTTGCAGGCATGGTGCGCTGCTCCACACGTATTCTGGCGAGTCCTGACTTGCGAAGCCGTTGGGGTTCGGCGGCTCCACCGATCTCTACAAATCTGGGAATGCATGTTAAACGCGCCTTAAAGGATTGGCATTTCGGTAATTGCCGATTGTGTGATAGCAATGCCAGTACCAGTGGGAGCATTTGCAATTTCTCTCTTGTTAAGCGGAACAACCCGCGCTGTTCTGACGGAAGAAGACATTACGTCAAAGAAGCAGTGACGATAACGCAGAATTCGGAAGATAAGTCTCTCAGAGAGGTTAGTGTTTCTAATGGGATGGATATAGGTACTTCATTGGTGTTATAGTTTTTTGCTCCTTTGCCAAATGCTATTTTGTCTTTCCCGAATAATGGGCTGTGAGAATTTACATTTCGTGTCAGTGACATGCCATTGCCAAGGCTCGATGTCAACGGATAGTGATACCCAGAACGCAGTTAGATATCCTTACGTACTGTATTCGATGAATATGTCATGGTGGTTGTCCAGCAAGCTTGGATTGCTTGGCGCTCATCCTGGTACTCAAGCTCGTCAAGCTGGTGTGTCCTCTAGTGGCCGTGACTATACTATGCTTCCATTATTAGCCAAAAGTCGGCAAGACATATGTGCCGTCCCGATGGTTGACCCATTACTGTAGCTGGGGACCATAGTCGAGATAGTGGCACGCTGACTATTCTTAGAAATGTCGCTAACTGGGATTAGCAACTCCACGGATAGGCCTATTCGCTAGTACGAATGGTTGTGACTTGTGAGTCTGGCACAAATTTTGACACTTATTGAGTAAACACATCAGGCTGAGAACTGTATAGAGAATCGAGGCGACTCGACAGTCTGTTCACAACCTCGAAATCGCTGTCCTACATATGTATACCTCTCGGTGTGTTTGTAGACACACAGGAAGGCGAGTTTGGATAAGTTGGAAGAGCGTCTGTGAGAGGGACCCGTGGGACGGAATGCCGCGGGACGAAGTGTCCAATGAGGTGATGGTTATCTCCGGACTTAGCAAGAGAAGCCATGGCAGATTCATCGGCCATCATTTGTAAAACCGACAGTTGCAAAAGCGTGCTGCGCTCAAGCAACCTGGCTCGGCTAGAAATGAATCCGTGCGTCACTCAATCTGCTTGGCGTATGGGTTATGGAGGGTTTATGGATTTAGCACTGACAAAGACACGCCCATGAACGAACATGTGGACCTACCTATGCTACCCATCGTCTACCTCGAGTCTAGGGAGAGACGCTTGCTTTATCATCAGGAGTATTATTACCTGCACGTAATCGACTTATGGAAAACATGTGTCTCATCTCTCTTCAGTTCCCATCGCTCGTAAAAAGAACAAACTAGGTCATTGCGCACTGCATTTACTTATCTACTTACTACATTCTTTCAAGCTATCATGATTGGCTGCTACTAGATTGGAGCTTTCTTCCAGAAGAGACCTTGCAGACGCATCTCTACCTGCAAAGCATCCGATACGGCGGGTTTACGACCAGTTTTACGACCCTACGACTTGAACCGATGACAGGTGACACAATGCTGCAGCGTAACGGCGATCAACTCACGCCCCCTGCGGCAGGCGGCTCGCGGCTTTCAAGCCCCGCGACCCCAAGTGACGGTTCGCCTGCGACGCCGCATGCTGGCGCGAATGCTACGTCACAGCAAGAGCACAAAAACGACGGCAAGCTGATGCGCAAGAGGGCGAGCAGGCCCAAAGTCCGCACAGGTACGACGCCCGGGCAGCGCCAGAGCTGGTCGAGAGAAAAACGGGTGGTTGTCCAGAGCTCTCAGCTGACGTGATATCTCGAATAGGATGTGTGACCTGCAAAAGGCGTCATGTAAGTCCTGCCTGGTGTCTTACTCATTACTCAGCCCATTGGACCGTCAGCACTCAACTTGAACTCCTTGATGAATGCATACATGCACCATACGTACCTGGGCGTACAAGTGACTGACACGATATCCAGGTGAAATGCGATGAAGCCAAACCAACATGTGCTGCGTGTAAGCGAGTTGGGCTCGTCTGTGAAGGCTATAATCCCAACCAGACAACAAAGACACAATCGTCGCGCAACCTATTGCCTCGACTGGCGTCGACGACTACCCTCGCAGCTCGGCCGAGGGCTGACCAAGCCAACACCGCTGCACTCGCTCCGCGGCAGAATGCAGATGCACCCAGGATTCTGCAGAGGCCCTCTCTGGGCTTCTCGTTAACCGATGATGAGATGTGGTATTTCACCATCTTCAAAGAGCAAATCCCGCAAGAACTGTGCCCCCATTCAGACAGCGGCTTTTGGAGCGGTACATCACTCCGGGCTTTCATGGGAAACGAGTGCATTCGCCACTCCATCCTCAGTATCGGCGCCCAAGTTCATGCTCTCAGGACGGACCGTGAGAGCTTCCCCGAGCCTAGTGACCGACTACAGCGGCGATGGAAGATATTCGGACCCTCTAATCGACACTACCAGGCCGCGCTCCAACATCACACACGAGCCCTCTCCTATCTTCGGTCGAGTATTGAAAAGCAAGGGATTGACGACAGGGTGTCGATGGCTGCTAACCTCTTGTTCATTGTATTCGAGTGGATGATGGGTAGCGGCGCAGCTTTGTTAGTCCATAACGGAATTATGGCTGCCAAACGAGTGAGAGGTGCTGACGCCGCAGTCGAGTCAACGCTGCAACAACAACGAAGGCGGTATCAAGCAGGGCAGCGCGATGAGATAGATGATATGACAGATCATTTTCTGCGATTCAGCGTCAGCACGGCCTATATACCATTTACACACGGCAAAAACGCTTTCTGGTTATTGTTGACCGAAGATCCTGGCCGACCCGACGAATCAACCCGTAATCCCCTCCAAGACTTTGCCTTGAGGCCTGCGAAGGACATTCGGGACGCCCGAAGGAAATGGGATATCCTGTTCCCCATGATAGCCGCGTTTCAGCTCAAAGTCAAATGGCACTACTTCAATCCCGAGCACGGTTTTGATGAGAGTGGTGCTTTCCAGCAACAAGCGCGCTTTCTCGCCCAATTATATAACTTTGAGGAAGAACTTGACAATCTGATAAGCAACCCCGAAGATAGCGTCGCCGCCGAGCGTTTCGAGGTCCTGCGGCTGCAGCATCTCGTAGCTTTCGTTTTTGTCTCCTGCTGTCTGGACCGGACAGAGCAGTCATACGATGACTGTCTTCCGCAGTTTTGGAACATCCTTCGGCGCTGTCGCCCACTCGTCGAGAAGGCTTACAACCGCCGCTCACGAATCGGGTTCAGCAGCGATAACAGCGTGCTGATGTCTCTCTGTTTTGTGGGTGGGAAATGTCGCGACCAGAACGTGCGGATCGAAGCACTGGATTTGATCCTCAAGTATGATGGTAGAGAAGGAGGCATTGAGAGTTTGAGCTTAGCGGCTTCGCTTAGGGAGCTCATGAAGCTGGAAGGGCAAACTGAGGCTCTGGATAAATACCGAAACCGCTCACGGGTGGACGACAGTGTAGTGTGCGCCGATTCTCGAATCCCACCTCCGGAGAACAGATACGCCTGGATCGACGCTTGGCGCGACGCTGAACACGCACGCTTTGCGATGGTTTTCTCGAAGATATTGCCAAGCGCGTCGGGCGAGTTCGAGAAGCATAATGTCTGGATTTACTTGAAGCGATGAATATGACAAAACTACTCTGGAGCACATGGGATCAAGGAATGTACATACAAGTGTAAGACTTACGATAGATGATATCCAATGACAGTTATGATGAATCAAGCAAGATTGGGAGCGATGTTATTCACTGGTCTGTCAGCGATTCTACAACGAGACAAGTTTCCCCATGCCATTCCTTACTGCATCGAAGAGAGTTGGTTGTACGTCCTCGAATCTGTCATGTATCGACGCTACTACTTGTGATTATGTCACGTTCGATATTCCTTTGTAGTATGAGGATGCGCCAAATAGGCGCTCATCACGGCCTTCTTATCCCGTCTCAAGTAGTCTCGCATATCGCAATGGATCACCACGGCTTTACGGATATTCATTAGACCTGAAGCTTCACACATTGTGCCTTATTAGCTCTGGCCATTAATTCCAATAATCACTAATCACTAAGTATTTCCTCTCTTCATCCGAGATAGAAGACTTGGGTCATTGCGCTCCAACGCAGAAATTCGATCTCTGACACGAAGAGACCACTCCGTCTACACCAGACTCAAAGCAAGCCAGCGATCCGGCCACGGCTCAACACGAGAATGGCTTCGCAAACCACGCATAGCACACATCCAAAAGCAGAGCAAAAATGAAGCTCAAACACTCAGCACCCCATCTGTCATCGAGTCAACCCCCAGTCATCCGCAGTATCCACCATGAGGGACTAGGCGGCTGGAGTTGATGTACGTGTTAGAAAATAGTTACGTAAAAGTCGCGGTTTGATGTGATGCGCGGAGATGACCACGTGATACAGCTCCCGACTACATCTCTCTGAATTTCAAGTCGTTTGCCTTTTTAGACTCGATTCTTGTTTCCTTGATATCGTCAATTCCTGCGGCTCTTCGTTGGGCAAGGTGCGCGACTGCCTCGTTCGGCATTCCAGTCAGATGTGACCAATCAGAGCAGCCCTAATTCCGATTAGTCAGATTCGTCGAAAGGGAATTACTGTGAGAAAATGGCCCAGTCGATTACCCTGAAGTTCCCGAGCAAAGTGCTGAGTGCTGAAGCCGGGTCCTGCTGGAGGAGCCATCTCAGGCAAGTTGGCAAAGCAGGAGGGCTGATCATCATCGTATACTGCATCTTGGATCCGGCTTTTACAGCGACGCCGCACATTCTTCAAAGACCCCAGCTAACTACCTACCAGACCTCATATAATCAGCTCCGAATAACTTGTCGCACCTCATTTGATTCGAAGATTTTATGGATTCTTCGACTTAATCTTTGAAGTGGGTATAATTCGCTATGGGTATTATGGAGATGTATGTATCAACAAGAAATGGTTACGTGCTAGGATGACAGCAAATCATCAAACAACGACATCAGCACAGTGTTCGATCTATTCAAATTTCGCTTCTCTATATTCAGTCCGTCTTCACGAATCCTCATGCGGGGATCTCATGAGACTTCTCAGGCATGCTGCCCTTGGAGGAGCTGGAGCGCTCGATCAGCTCGCCGGGGATGACGTCGGAAGTGTGGCGCTGAAGCTCAACGTAGTCATATGCGAATTCGCCGAGTTCGGCATCGTCGAGACCGGTAGTCTCATCCTCAGGAGAAGCGCGGAGGCTCAAGCCGGGAATCAAGTTCATGAGGAACAAGATGACGCAGGTCAGGACAAAAGAGTACGAGAAGCCGGCAACAGAGTCAGCGAGCTGGTAAGCGAGCTGAATGTAGTTGTGGTTGATCCAACCTCCGCCAATCTCGGTGGCGCCATCCAGTGCAGCTATGTAGTCACTGTCCACAAGGTTAGTCAAAGTTGCTCATTCGTTCATCACAAGCACTTACGCAGCAAAGATACCGGTCAGCAGGTTTCCGATGATGCCGCCGATAGCATGCACAGCGAAGATATCGAGTGCGTCGTCTACACCAATCAAGAATTTGAGCTTGGTCGCCAGGTTGCAGCCAATTCCGCCGACAACACCAAAGATGACGGCAGCCCAGGGCGTGACGAAACCGGAGGCGGGGGTAATGGCAACCAAGCCAGCAATGGCACCAGAGCAGAAGCCAACAACAGACCACTTCTTCTCCAGTCTGTAATCCAGCAGCATCCAGGTAATGGCACCGACGGAGGCGGCCAGGTGGGTGACGATACAAGCCATTACGGCACGCAGGTTGGCAGAGAGGGCAGAGCCACCGTTGAATCCGAACCAGCCAACCCAGAGGAACACAGTCCCGAGGACAATGTGTGTAACATTGTGAGGTCGGTACGGAAGCCCGGCAGTCTTGTCGTAGCCAGTACGCTTGCCAAGCATGACAGAGTAGGCAAGGGCAGCGGCGCCGGACGAGATATGGACGGGTGTGCCACCGGCGAAATCAAGACCGCCGAGTACGAAAGACCATCCATTGGCGTTCCAGGTCCAATAAGCAATGGGGTCGTACACGATGGTCGACCAAACAAAGATGAAGACGATACAAGGAAGAATGCGAGCACGATCGACAGCAGCGCCAATGGCCAGAGCGGGTCTATCCAGATTTAGCGGAGTCGAATGTCTCAGGGTAGAGATGTACTCACGTAATGGCGGCAAACATGCCCTGGTACAGGCAGAAGAGAATATCAGGCATGGCGGTGCTGCCAGTCGAGGGCTGGGCCAGAGTCTTCATAAGACCAAAGTTGGACAGATCGCCAATGTAGGCGCTGCCGGTATGGGAGAAGGCCAAACTGTAACCCCAGAAGAACCATTGGAAATCTACCACAGCCACCGAAAGCATCGACAGCATGATCAGACTCAGAGCGGACTTGCGTCTTGCCAAGCCCGAATAGAAGAAGCCGACACCCGGAATCATGAGAAGCACAAGGGCGGAAGCTGTGATAATCCAGGCGAAGTTACCACTCTACACGCGAGATAGTCCATGTCAGCATACGCTCTGGTCGAGCTTGCAGAAGCTCGGTGAGGCTTTGGTCTTACATCGTAGAAGAGGTTCAGGTTGGTGGTTTCGGTGGAATAACCAGGGTCAGCCACGCCTGTTGTGCCATTGTATGGCAACACGTCGGCACTCGACATCTTGACGACGGGGTGAGTGGAGTTCGCCGGTTCGAGGGAAGGTTGACCGTTGAATGTCTTAGACCTATCCTCAGACAGAGTGGCTGTCAAGAGGGCACCGTTCCCTTCTATAGACGCACGGGGACCAGTCTGTCGCTGGCTGTGCTGACGAGGAAAATGAGACAAGTCACAAAAGGAGGGAAGGGGAGACGGAGGCCGGGAAGCCGGGGGCTATGTAGGTCTAAATACAGGACAGGGACTCTCGATGAGTACCACGCGCAGAGAAGAAGATGCGGCATATGCGTGCAGCGTGCAGCGTGCAACAGAGCTGTGCGACCCGACTCGGACCGTGATTCTGATCAGTGAGCTGCCTGCTTGCTGGGTGCTATCTTCCAATGTGATGAGACGAATGTACACATGCAGCGGACCTTGCATGAAACAATACCTCTGCAGCCCCTGCTTCCACGCTCTAGTCGACCCATCGCTGCGACGATATGTGAAGTACCTACCTGTCCAGAACCTGGCCGTACAGAACGGAATTAATTCAGCTAAGGCCTAGGTAGATGAGCTTGCCCCCATCTCGGCCCATGTGGGAAGACACGCGAGCCACTTGAGTCACCAAGGTACCTATCGCACACCTACGTAGAAACACCCTGGCTCGCCTCCAGGGCTGGCAGATCACTGATCCCCGATCCATCCCCAATCTGGCACCACTGACCAACCAAACTCTACTTAGCACGGTGGAGCCGCTGATAAGGTCCCGTCGCCTGGAGTCTCTGCAGCGAAACGGCAAAAAGAAAGTCAGAGACCCAAGAGTAGGCTCACGTCCGAGACGCCTCGAGACCGTGACGGCGGCGGCGAGGCGTTGACCCTTTATCGTCCGTACGGCGTACGCACCCAAGCCGATCTCTATGTAGTTCGACTTGGCGCCGTTCCATCACTTCATGATACCCCGATTGAGACACAGCGGCGACAGCCCAAGGGGTCTAGTCGAAGGACGGAGGCCGATGGAGATAAGGCTAGAGTTTATAGCAATACGGATGACCACCAATTATTGTCATCTCCAAGTACCCAACGAGAGATTCCAGGGCCGGCTCGGTGGTTCGTCGCTGAAGGTTCCACCTCCGCGGTGCAGTGTTCACGTCACCATTCCACGGATAGCATTTCAGCTCTCTCGCCTTGCGCGCGTGGTCGAAGGCGCCAACACGCCTTTCGAACGCTGTCCCGCCGTTCATCACTGTCAGTTGCCAGTACGGAGTACTGCAGCTTGTTTTTAGAAGGTTGGTAACGAAGACCATGCTCTTTAGTGACAAGTCGCGCTACGAACTGCAAATCATGGACTACTTGGCACTCTCTTCTCGCCTGCGGTCCTCAGAATCCCCTGCTACCAGCCGAGCAGCGCTGATTAGCTTTTCACCTGATATATGTAGGCCGCTCGATACAGTACAAATGTCACGAGTCTGAACATGATGCTCCCTATCATTGCCGATCAATACCAGTCAGTGGCCGTGCCATGCTTCGCAGGGAAGCTCAAGCTCTGTACCGCAGGCTGGCTCTCAGACTCCGCTCGACCGCGTGTGCACAACGTGTGTCAGATTATTCCTAAGGCTGATAAATCGGTTGATGTAGTATGTACCGAAACAACGGAAACCTTCATGTCTTTTCAGCTCCAGCTTCTGATAGGCAAAACAGCAGAGAGGTCATGGAGAGCCAAGCCTTGCCAAGAATATGCCCTAACGCCCAGAGATAAGGAAATCTTCCGTCCAATGACAGCGATTGATTCTACAGAGCGCACAACCAGGGGCCCCTGGGCATGGCAGAACTGTACTCTGTACCTAAGACACATTCGGACGTTTTAGTGAGTCCCGTCTAAACTCGTGAAGCCACAGCCGGGAGTTCACGTGCATATTCAATTGTAAAAGTCAAGACTTCCAAGGCCTTCCAACGTCGTTGAATTCCGAATCGCAGTTCGCTCTGCGAAAACATTGGCTTCATTTCCCAACGCCCGGCTACCTTAATCAGCCCGATGATACATCTAAAACAGCAAGTGACAATGCTTTGATTGGAAACATTAGTAAACGCGATTAGGATCAAGATATCTCCGAGATCGCCATCCGTGCTTTGCGCTGCGTAGGAAAAGTTCTGGCCGTTGCAGTCAAATTAGTCCATAGTGTCATTGGCATTGTCATTACAGTATCAGCACGCTACCTTTAGTATACAGCATATAATCGACGGGTCAAGATTGAAAAGAGGTAGCCCAAGCTCTTCAGTGCTACTGCAACACAAACCAGATTAGAGCGGATCTGAACACACGTGCAGATGCAGACGAAAGGCCTCTAGGCGAAGTTCGCTGCAGGATTGACACTTCGATGGTTCGGCTGGACAAGTGCAACCAACGTGTTTAGTGCTCGAGCTACTTCACGATATACAGATCTAACTTACCGTGAACCCGTAGCACGACCAAAGGGATCCTGCATCTAGGGTTTAGCTACCCAACGATGCTGTCACACGATCTCATCGTGTAATGTGTAATAACATGCAGTCAAGAATATCAGACCACGCTATCGCTCAGATAAACTCACACCACCCCCAGATTCCGAGCTAAAAACACGATACCAACGAGCTGGGAGTGGTGCCGTGTAATCTTGGCTTAGCGTGATTTGGATAAAGTACTAGACATGACACATTCTGGGCGTTAAAGTGATCGCTTCTATCTTTCTCTAGCTTGCTTATTATCCTAGAACTTCCGATTCGACGGCTCCGAACTACAGTAGTATGAACAACCAACCCCATCATACCACTCGTGCCGACTTGCCCGATACTTTCTCTTCGGTCGTCTGATGGCTTGGGACGTTGCGCCACACTGCATCTTGGCACCACCAGCGACCTAGAGACCGAATATCGAACACAGCACCCCAAGAATCGAAATCGAGAAGCTCCAAACACGACTCTCAAAACATTGGTTATCATCAATCCTCGTATCCAAAGCCAAGAGCTCTCATCCATAATAGCGCACTCATACAGGTAGGTAAGGAGGCGGGCGACATACGTGTCTACAATAAAGCCGGGTGAAGTGGCCTGAGATGGACAGACAGAGACCTTCTAGAAGCAAATCAGAAGCAGAGGCGGGCATATATACCCTGCTCGGAATACGACGGACGCATGCGAAACCTGCAGCAGAACGAGTCTATTTCCCTCCTTGGATAACGAGACCGCTTTTCCCGAACCCGAACCAAACATTGTTGACTATGCAACAGCCCGGAAGCCCCTCTGCAATACTACACACCACGCCGCGCCGCCTGCATGCAGATGCGCAGCGTGTCGGAGTTCAAATGGGTGGCAATTGTGCGGTCAAGTTCGTGAGGTTTTCGTTCTCTGGGCCTGTGACACAGTATCCTTTTGTTTAGCGACGACGACTTGGGTGGACAATGTGATCTCTCGGATTCATGAAGCCGAACTCAATAGAATGTCTTCAACTTATCACCGTATACCTTATGTGTATGTGTGCGTACAGTTTCATGCTGAACCTATAAGTAGCGGAAGGGTATAACTCTCGATCCAACGCACAGTACAGCCAGTGCATTCTGTAGTAATGCACAACTTCAATGATATAGTACAAGGAATTGCAGTATTTCCGCCCGGTGTATGACCTACAGTTCATTACGGTCCTTCTCGACGCATAAACATCTCTAAGACACTACTCATCTTATCCTCAACAGTCTTCTTCTCTTTCGCATTACTCGACGCTGAGGCTCGGCAAATTGCTACACTGAAAATCTCCGCGGTCTTTCTCTCCCATGCCAGACGCCGTTGAATCGCGCCTTCGTCAACGGCAGACCCAGCGTGTCGACGAAGGCTCAGACTCCGCTTACCAAGCGTTCTAGGTTTCCTTGTGCTCAGAGTCTCGAGTTCCTCTTTGTTCAGGGGCAGTAGTTCGTTAGCCACCCTTGCAAGCATCGAGGTGAGGAACACAAAGGAGATGTTGTAATATGGTGCGGCAGAGAGTATATCGAGGACGACAGCCTTCGCATCATCAATCTCAACAGGCGATTTCGTGTTACCTACAGATATCTGCGGTAGAGCCTGCTCAATTTTTGCCCAGAGGGTATCTGTTATGATTCCGTCTGTCATGCTCCGAAGGAAAAGGAGCAAAGTCTCGCTGACGATCTCTAAGCGCTTCAGTGCGGGAACGTCGGCTTTCAGAGCATCTGAAATTGGCTCATCATTCTCTAATGCTTCGATGATCAGCCCTCGTAAGATAGCATAATCGTCGTCTTTATCCGTCTGAGAGGTCTGGTGGTCAAATGGCCAGCCAGGGCTGGCGCGTGGAACTTTGATGTCATCGATCATGTTCTCGTCCGCAATCATGCGTTCTGTAATAGACTCTATCGCCTCAGTGAGTTTGAACAGCTCGGAGGGTGACGAATTCTGCACCTCGAGATCGTATGGAATGGCTCCTTTCAGCTGTCGCTGGTGAACAAATGCTTTAACTCCACCACGTGGGACTCGAATCAATTCTTCCAGAGATCGACCGAAGCATGACGGCTGCCATGTCGCCCGGATTGAAAGAAAGTAGTCTCTGCCATCGATGACGGATAAGACCAGAACATCTTCGAGGCTCTTGCTACCTTCGTTCAAAGCGCGTAAAAGTGACAAATCTCGGACCTCAATGCTGATGATCGCATTGACTGTTTCACCAGGCTCCAAAGATATAGTAGATCCTAGTGTATCGTCATTGCCCTCGCTGGGACCACTCAGCGTATGTACAAACTTGAATTCCAACCATTTGGGCTGCTTTTCACCATCGTCGCGACTATGTGATCGTTCTAGGAAACTGAGTTGAGCCGCAACGCCGCCAGTATTCGCGATAGTCAGTGACCGAGTTTCGTGTTGAAAAAATCCAATATAGCCAAAATCGATCCCATCACTACCATCTGTAGCGCCCTTTTCGCCGCGCGCTTTTGAATCCTTACCATCGACGACGATGGTGATGCCCGGGCGTCCTTCATTTTCGACGCGATCGAGCTCTTTCGCTACTTCGGCATGTACCTTGGCCTTCAATTCAGGCACAATGGCCTCGTAATCCAACGTAAACACCGCGACAAGAGGTTTGTGGTCCGAAGATGTAACGCGTTGATGGCTAGTATACAAATCAAGGCTGATTTGGTCCGTAAACCCCTCTTTCGTGGTTATGGGCTCCGCATTCTCATCTTCTTCTTCATACTCGTCGTATTCGTCGACTTCGTACGACTGGTCTTTTGTTGCCACTGTCTCGCTCGAGTCTGCCGAAGGATCATAATCGAACAGCACGCTCTCGTCATCAGCTGCCTGGTCAATGCCCCTCTGCTTCATGTCTTCATCCCGTTTTTGTGCGTCGATCTCATCTTGGCATTTTTTGGTATAATCATCGTAATTCTTGCGTGTGCGATACAGGATCCGGTCACACCAACTAGGTGCACGTTTCTTCTCAGACGTGTCAAAGAGACCTACCGTACCGACATCGTACTTATACGTTGGTAGAAACGATATTGATCCTTCCCTCCAACCTTCATGAAAAGCTTTGCGCCCTTTAATCACTTTGTATAGTTGATCGTGAGGTAGAAGAGAATCAATCGTTGCTTGGAGGGATGCCGGGTCATCGTGTGGATCCGGAATGAAGGCATCGGGGTCAGGAAGCTCAGCGTCTTCAACATTATCGCCCTTATCAAATGAGACTTCCCGTGAAATCATACCAGGTGTCGACATACCGTCCGAGCTGTCGTCATCTTTGTTGTTGAGTATGATTACACCTTCTTCTCCGAGAGGCTGAGAGCTGTCTTGCTTGGTCACGTCGTATTCGCCTCGTGCGTGGAGTGTCAGTATGTGTCTGATGTCATCCCCAGGTAGGCCATCCAGGCGAAAGTTTAGATCACCAAAGAAAAAACTAAAATCCTCGTCGCCTATCTTGTCGCCCTCGTCCTCCGAGACGCCAGAGCGAGTGATTGGAGAGAATTTGGCCTGGGACACGATCTTGTTGAAGTCCCAACACCGACGATCCATACTGCCTTGGTCGTGGCCGGACGCAAGATGGGAATTTGAGAAGACCAAGCGAGTGGTGTCGCCCAAGAGAATGCGCGAGACGACGGCGCCTTTGTTTCCCATGTAGCCCAACAGGCCCGTTCCAATAGACAGTGTCGATTCGTTGGAGATGGTCGGCGCTACTTCAGGAGATGCGTATATGAGCAGCAGGAGCCCGACCATCTGCTGAGATGCTACGAGTGTATAGCCTTTGGGCAAAGCCGCCTCGAGGGCATCTTGCCACTTGGCAACAGCGCTGGGGTCTGAGTAGAAAGACTGGTGTACAAGATTCAGGTTGACCATCTCCTGGAGTCCCAGAACGTACAGTCCGATCTTGTCGCCGCCCAAGACTCTGATGCTCGGCTCCTCGTGTGCATCGCTCGACGTGTTTTGGCCGACAGTCGAATCTTGGAAAGGATTGCCCGGTCCTGAAGCCAGCTGAACTGGGCTATCATCACTCTGGGTCTCGATGCTGTTCTCTGACAGGTTCAATCTAGCAAGGTCTGAATCGAATCGAGGTTCCAGACCTTGGCCATCCACAAACCAGCTAGCGAGGTCTTTATCAGTGCCAGGGCAGCCAGCCACATTCCACGAGCCAATCTTTATGCGTATTCTATGCTTGCGCGTGAATTCTGATCTTCGGGCATGGACCCTGCGGGAGAGGGAAAAGTGGGTGGTCGAGGGGTCGTCATTGTCGAGGGCAGCGGCGGGCTCAGAAGCATCGGCTACAGACGCGACGGACGAACCACGGTTCGTCATAGGCATCTTGGAAGAGGTTTGGTCACGAGAGCCTATGTATACAACGCGGAGACATGAACAGGTGAAGAGATGCACGGCGCAGATGGTGGAGTTATGGCAAAGCCATGGTAGTTGGGGGCTGCGCTAGGTAGCTAAGAGGGCATTCCGGGAATGCGACAAGAGCACAAGAGCGACAAGAGCAGATGGAGGGGTGGTGGTGAACGCATGTCAAGGAGATCTTAGGTGCCGTGGCGGGGCTCCGTGATTACAGGCAGCTTGCGACATGGATCCGTTGAACTGGGGACACATACCTCAATCTGCCGCATCTTCCCTGCAGAATGGCAGGCCGCCGAACATGGTTGTACCTGATCTGAAGCTAGGGGACAAAAAGCAAGTCACGTACATTCCCGGAATACCTAGGTACCTCTGATGATACCACCTCCCTCACTCGCAGCTGGGCGGTAGTATCTAAGTTGATAGTGAAACTCATTATTACCCTTTGTGAAGCTCTCTACCTAATTATGCCCTCTCTGCTTTGATCTACCTTACCTGTGGGTGCGTCCAGTCTTATCGTTATCATAGCTCCCTAGCCTGCAGGTGCCTTGCTTTGGTACCTTATTACAGTCCCAGAGCACTCACTCAGTGTTTAACAGGCGGACGAATTAACCAGGTTCCTGCCTGCCTACTTACTTTCCTACCCACATTGTATGTATAGAACTCAACTCTATTCCGTACACCAAAAAGATCAAACGTTGCACTGGATGTGAGAGAAGTTCTGGCCTCACAATTTACCTATTCATCGTGAGTGGTCCTGCCGATAAGGCGCATAGCGTGACAAGGTACCTATTCTCTGTCCCAAGTCCCCCGCCTTGACCCCAGTACGCCGCGGCTGCTCTTCACCTACTGCCGACAACTCAAAACATCCGTACTGCCTGGCTTGCAACGCGCTGAACCTCAACATCCTGTTCCCTGCACGTCTTCCACGCTTCTGACTTCATGCGCAGATCTCAGTCAAGATAGAGTGCCATACAACGTACACATCTAAGTAACAGCTTCCATATCATGTCCCCATCCACTCCTCGCAAAGGCCAGAACCGTCATCCACAGCCACCCAACTATATGCAATACCCAACCCAGCCCCAGGCCCACGCCAGAAACAGATCGCAACAAGTCCAGGCAGAGGCGCTCCAGCAACAGTTCGCAGCATCCGACTATGAGTCTGACACTGCTCAGTACATGGCTTCCCACCCGGCCATGCCTGTCGCCGCCCTGGCAGCCAGGACCAATACCGAGCTCAACATGAGCGTCATCAGGCGATACGTGCCCAGCGTCACAAGTATTCTGAGCATCGCAGCCAATGCTGTTGTCTACACCTTTGAGCCCCCTTCGGAATGGAAGCGGATGAGCATGCTGGAAGGGACCATGTTCATCTGCTCCGAGGGCGACCACGCCGGTGAAGTGAGCGAGAACGGCTGCCTCTTCATTCTTAATCGCAAGGGCCTAGACAACCTTATCCTCGATCTCAACACAGTCGACGACTTCGAGCTGTCCAACGACCTCCTCATCTTCAAGCTGAGCCCGGCAGCCAATGTGACCATGAAGCTGGAAACGGGAGCAACCATCGCCCCAGAGGTCTTAGGCATCTGGACCTATGCTGAAGAGGACTCAGAGCGCCAGACAAACGCGACTCTCATTTATGAGATGTGGTCCAAAGTGCGCCAAGCCAGGGAGAAGAGAAATTCCGCCTCGCACAATCCTTCTGACTCGCCATCTGGACTGCCTGGCCTTGGCGGACGCAAGGTCGAGCTCAGTGAACTCTTCAGCACGCAGCACAGATAGTCCGCGGGGGTCTGAGTTGCTACCAGCTGCATGAGGCCGCGGAACCTTCAGACTGTAAATCGACCTCACTTATCAGTCTCACTCATTGTCCACCGTTCGAACAATGCCATCAGCCACAATATATTCATACTACGCCATTACGATTTCCAATGCTCACCGATCCAGGTAAGCACGCACGGGTACTGAGAGCTCAGGAAGGTGAACTAACTCCGTGGTATAGGTTGTAAACATGATTTCCGGATTCTTTTTAGCGCAACCAGCCAAGGAAATACTTGTCTGTTCTAGTTTCAAGACGGCGCTCAGCAACGGAATGAATACCTGCGTCACTAGCGATGACTTAATCATCACTCCTCCACGTCAGGCGAGGTAGCAATCACAGTTAGATGAATTTGCCAATCATCTCGTGCTAATAAATTTGTCCCGTCAGTGGCAAGTGCAACTAGGTCTGTGTTGTGTCCCGTGTCCTTTAGCTTTAACTCCTCAGACTTGTTGTCTAATGTGATAAGTCCTTCGCTACCCCCCACTGCTACGCACCAGAAATGGCAATGGTTGAAAGAATATACTACTTCTGTCGATAATCCACGGTTTCTAGTTTTCCACACGTTCTTTACAGGTATGAAACTTAAGAAGTCTCAGTCAGAGATCAAAAGAAACAGACCTTCATCCTGTCATTGTTTCGTCTTACTCCTCGAGATGGATACTGCCGAACGTCCGCCTAGGGTGTTTCACTTGTAGTCAGGGTGGTTGAGTACTTGTACAATGTCTCCTATACTATACTTAAGATCGAGCTCCATCAATATTACCTCAATGCCGTTCAAACTCCAATAGCTTGCTAAACGTAGCGTTTGACACTTCTGTCGCGTTTGATGATGATCAACAGACTGGATAGCCGACGTGTCACGCGTCTTTCAATCCTAAAACCCATCCCTAGTCCGGAAGACAACGATACATTCTTCGATATCTTCTCCAAAGCAATAGGTTTCTTACCGCCTTGTGATCTTCATCTATTCGCCTTTCTCTTAAGTTGATCTTTCCGCTTTTCTGACTATCATCTCACCCCCCCTGTAAAATGTTGGTTCTTTTCAGCTGTTGTGATCCCAACCTGACTCTTCTCACTTCTTGAGTCATGCAAATCAGCTTGCTATTTTAGATAGACACGTCAGGGCTGTTATCATCCTCTCTTTTGGTCACACTCGTGAAACTGTCACTTATATCCGTATAAAGCACAGTCCGACGGCTCCTTAGAATCCAAGTCATTGTGCATATAACAGCTTATTTTTCAGATGGCTCATTCAAGTTTGAAAATACATGTAGAGCCATATACTGCTCAAAAGCGAGAGAGACATGGCCAATATGGACAGAGCTGCTCCACCTACTACACCACCACGCCAGACTAAGGAGCCCCTTATGCTCAGCCCAAAGATCACCACTGCTGCTCTCTCACCACCACAGGAACGATCTAAGACAAAGGAGGAGCTAGAGAGACTTCACAAGTATCGTGAGGAGTTTGAAGCAGCGCGTGGCTTCGATTCCGACGACGATAGCATGTTCTTCCCGGCCGGAGATGGTGAGAAGGAGGAGAAGAAGAAGAAGATGGGCATGGCGACGGAGGAGAAGAAAGCAGGCAAGAAATCGAAGAAGAAGAAATGATGCGAAGAAGCGTCATTGGTCATCGATGCGTCATGGCAGGATAGTTGCACTTGATCAAGAATAAGCTAGTTTAGCAACACTCCCTTTCTTTCGCCAGATCAGCTAGGCTACTCACATGAACCTTCATATTCAGTTGTTAAGTGAAGAACAAGAGTCAGTTGCACGAGTACCTTGTATGCGATACAGTTTGTGCGACGGTCTTCTTCAAGAAAGTCTTCCACGTGCTGCTGTTGAGCACAAGTCACCCGGCCGTAACGACTGATTGCCAGGTCGTATCTCTGACGCCCCTCCTCTCAGAGGAGCAGTACGCGCTGATAGAGAGAATGTGAAGACGTTGCCCCAAGCATATGAGAAAAGCTACATCCTGCTTGGATATGGTAATCGCCGTTGAGCTGTGTAAGTAGGTACCTGGTTAAACTGATTGGTCAAACTGACCACACTTGACCCAATTGGGAGAACTTTGTACGTTACTGGCGACCTCATCACAGCCTCAATATTGATGGCACCCATGATGAGTGACGAGGACTTCATGGTGGCAAATGATGAGCCTCGGGCTGGACTACTACACCAAGTCATGAAAAGGGCCGACCATGTCTTATAATGCTGAGCTAACGATACCTAGTATGTAGGTACTTAGTGAGAGTTGTCATGGGGGATGTACGGGAGTTAGATCACTTTAACCTTTATTCGTCCCTAGAAATCCTGGGAGTACAACATCTTCTATGCCTGGTACACGAAATTATTCCATGGCATACAAGAATTTGGCTGCTTAGAATGTTGTCTCTAGTTACAGGTGTCAGACCAGGGCCTTAGGGCTGTCTGGTAGTACTGGCCCTGTATGGTATATAGGTCACCACAGCTGTACAGGCTACCAGTCTAGTATAGCGTCATCTCTTTTAGAGGGTCTGGTATAGTGGTAGTGGTGACCCACTTACGCAGATTGTCATTTCTCTAGCCATATAGATACTTGCTGCTATTAATCAAATTTAAATGTGTAAAGTCACTTTCTAATTCTATTGCGCTTGCTTAGAACATTTAAGCAATATAAGGTGTGAGCCTTGCATTATCTTACTTAAAGGTGGTGGTTAAGGTGAGCTCGAACACGTGATTAACCTTGTTCTTATACAGGTTGTTCCTTAATGCCATCCCACCTAATGCTAGAATGTTATGTGCATGAGACTCATTTGATTATGCTGACATCACGCATGAAGTGAATGACTATGCATGCAAACAATTAATCATTACTGCCGACTCCTTTATGTAAGTCTTGAACCAGATCTTTATCCAGACTGTCTTAGCAAACGCATGCCGCCGCTACAATCATTCATCCATACTTTCTCTCTCGGAATTGGTCTATGCGTCTTTTTCCCAGTTTATCAATCCGCGTTCTTGGCGCTCTATCTACTTGTTCCCTCGCCGATATGTCAATTCGCTTTCTTGCCAGCGATCTATTTGATTTTCCCCGATTAGGCTATTCGGCTTCTCGCCGGCATACTTATTTGGCTCGACGGCGTTTGGAACGATGCAGACTTTGACAGTAAATCACTTCAGGAAGACAAAGAGTATGATGAAAATCAACGTTGACTATGATTATGAAATTGCGCACTTCTGTACTAAGGAGGGTATTGTTTCGAAGGCCAAAGCCTTAAGAGTGATACCATTGTGTCCTTTTCCGTTACTAATCCCGAGGCAGAACCCTTTTCTTCTTCATGTTTTCTGGGAGATTTCCGACTTTTCTCTGGTCCTTTCTGCCTCCCCTCTCATTTCATTTCCCGACTAATCCTGTGGAACATGCTGTTTCACCATGGCTAGACCTGTGTTGATGCAAATTGGGCGAAGCTGGATGATATGCGGAACTCTGAAATGTGGAGACCGATATTGATGGGCGAAGATTGAGGATCCTGGGTGGGGGACGGGTTGTCCTAGTCTTGTGGTGGCACGACGAGCTGTTGCCGAGATGCTAACCTCATGGAATATGAGCGCGTAAGAACAGAGATGAGTGTAGCACGGAACATGCCACGGTTTGCTGACCGACTATGCTCTGAATATAAATGCACACTTTGTGTTCTTCCCGCGTGGCAACAGATGACGTGATGGGAAATGGGAAACCAGATGAGGGCTGTCTTCTATCATATGAGACAGAGCTAGATGGGTGTGGTCGTTGAGCCCAGTCAGATCTCTCCATCCTCGAGGCCGTCCATGTCCATCATATTGCGGACATGATCGTAGCTTAGGTGCTGGGTAGCACCAGAGGGCTCCTGCTTGACAGCACGTGAGGCTCCAGAGGGGTGAGGAAACATCGAATTGATGTCAAAGTTGTCGTCAGCAGCCGACGTGGCGAGACGATTGTGGCCATCACCGAACATGGAGGTGACCGGAGGAGCGGAAGCGGTTGGGAGACTAGCCTGAGTCTGCATATTGGGCTGCTTGACAGCAGTGGGGGTAGTAGCAGCAGTGGAGGTGGCAATGGCAGTGGCAGTGGCAGCTTTAGTCTTCTTGTTGGAGGTAGGGCGCTTTGGAGTGGGCTCGTCGCTGTCGTCGTCGAGCTCGATGGCCTCCTCGCTGGTCGTGTCGTCGAAGTCCTTCTTGGTGCCGGCTCTCTTGCGCTTGACGCCAGCACCTCCCTTCTTCGGAGTAGCAGCGGCCTTCTCTCCAGCGACAGCTCCCTTCTTGACAGCTCCTTTGCCACCCTTGCCAGCGTTGCCGATACTCAAGGCCGAGACGTCTTCGTTCTTGTCGGCTGCCTCCTTCTGAGCTTTGGCCAGAGACTTGATATCGCGGAACTGCCACTCAAGGCCCTGAGGAGTTGACTCGCCGAACATGCGATGGATCTCTATCGTTCGGAAATTGTTAGCCTTTGCCGTCTTGGCCCAACACAAAAATACTTTGGGTGGTGATATGAGAAGATATGTATCATGCAAAAAGTCCGACAGGCAAGGGGTGTTCACCATCTTCGGCCAAAAGCAACTCGCTAGAGGCCGCCACACCTACGCGTCTAAGCTCAGAAGGCTTAACAATAGCGCACTTGATGAGATTGTTTTTGGCGTTCAGTTGGGCTGTAAGCTCTTCCCCCAACTTCTTGATCGGGCGAAAACGGTGCTCCAATGCAGACGGTGTGGCTTCGACAAGATCACCCAGGGCTGTCGATCATTAGATCTCGAGTTCATGTTCGGCCGAGCGATATATGCCAACACTGAACCATACAAGGAAGAAAGAAATGCATGTGCAGTAAAATCGAGAACCCGTGCTAAAGGAACAAAGCCAGAAGATGATAATGAAAATAGAAAAGCGGCAGATCATAAGTAGTCAGTACCTTGAGTCTCCACCGGAAGATCACCCGGATCCTGATTCTGCTCAAGGGCGCGGATCTGAAGCTTGGCAAGATGCTTGATCGGTCGGAGACGGTGATTGATAGAGTCTTTGGTGGCGCGACCACCAACATGTCTTGCCAGCTCTGTGTAGAAATGGTTACACACGTGTAGGAATAAGAGTTTGCAAGGAAAATGCAGCAGGAAACTCCAAAAAACAAGGGAAAGACAACGTACCCTTAAAGTCAAGCTTGCATCCTGTGGTGGCGATGACGGCGGCAAGCAGACGCGTGGCAGACTCGTAGGTCTTGAAGTCGGTCTTGGCTTTCTGAGCGGGAGCCATGGTGGATGATGATCGTTTGGTCGACGATGAGACTTGGTGAATGTAGAGGGCTGCTTGAACCTGGATGGTCAGTGACATGTAACGAGTATCGACACCAGCGCGAAAGGATTTTTGTGGCAGGTAGTGTTGGAGTTGGTAAAGGATCAGGTTCAACTCCCGATGGCGGGTGGAAGTATGTCGAGGTGGGCGACCTTACTATTCGTCGTGCAAGATGGCGCTTTCCTCACAAGTCAGAAGCTTGCCGAGTCTGTGGCAAAGACATCAGCAGATGGTCTCTGGGGATTGGTGATTGATTGGCAGGGAAGTCGAACGTTGTGGATGATAAAGTGATGGCAGATTCTGTGGTGAAGGAATTACACATGCGAGCTGTGTGTGTTTCAAATACGAAGGATAGGGCGCCTGAAACTAGGAAGGAAAGTGGGATGGTTGATAAGTCGAAAGGAAAAACGAGGCAAGGGAAATGTCAATCAGAGGGATCTGACCGATGATGAGAGGCAAGCACGCAGGAAGACTTTGCTGACACTGACTAGGAAGTTGCAACTACCAAGATCCAAGGCATCAGACAATAGCTGATAACTCAGACGTCGAGGCTAATGAAATGGCGAAGATGATGTGATGACTCAGAACGATGGAAATATCAGAGTCTTACTAGAGAAGTTGGTGCTGATGTTGGACCTGAGAAGCTTTGTACGCGAGAGACAGAAGTTGATGAAAAGACTGTTGGTCTTGGAGACGGGAAAATGAAGAGGGAGAGTGGTGTTGAGGTTGAGCAGACTGAAAACTTTTATCTGCTGGGCAGTCGTATAAAGCGGAGGGGGTTGCTCGGTGAGCACACGATCATATAACAGGAAAGAGTGATTTCGAGGAACTGGAAACCGCACTTACGGTTGGACAGCAGCGGAAGATAATGCAAGGAAAGAACAGATGAGGAGGAAACGATTTCAGGGTTGCTGGTGGGTTGAACAGTCGTGAGTGTTGCTCAGGAGCATGAAAGTTTCTGTTGTCACGTCTACATACCGCGTTGGTTGCTCGGATGGTAGTCGAGTTTCGAGGGAGGAATAGTGGCAACAGAGCAAGTTGCTCTGACAGAAGGTAGAAATAGGACTGTCCAGTTCGAGATGATAGTTCCCCTGCTTGTGTGATGAATACAACGTAATGTCTTTAAGGTCGTGTGTGTGCTTCGAATCAGAGAGATGCCACAACGCCGAATAGAGTGACCGAGGATTTTCGAATTGACGGGATGCGACGACCTCGCATATATCAATCTAGGATCTTCGAATTAATGAGATACGATAGCTGTGCATAGAGCGTCTTAAATTCAATGATCTCTCTAAGCATTAACTGAGAGAATAGAACGATACGTCGTTGGACGACGATTGTAGAGAGGGGATCAGATGAAAATGAAACTGAAATACGTAGACGGGATGGAAATGTGATGATGGGAAGTGGTCTCGATTGGTGAGGCAGGAGGATTTGTCAGATAATAATGGTGCCTACCTCGACAATGACCCGGAAGTAACTGAGCCGGTGAGTTCGACACTTGAACAATGGCAAACAGTCGTTGAGACTTTGTGTGAATACTTAGGACTTGGAAGCTGGTGACGGCCGTGGATCCGGGACGGCACGGAAGGCAACCGGACCTTCAGGAGTGGGTGCGGTCAAGAGCCGGGCTCTTTGCTCCTTCTCTTTTTGCCTCTTGTACGACTGAGGCTAGAATCATGAAGCACGCTTTCATTTCGCCATGGGTTCATGCCTTTCCAATCAATTTGATGTCTTAACCCGCACAGCTGGACTTCGCTTCAGCCGAGGAAATAACTTAGCTGCTCAACGGTCTGAACTCAGTGTGGAAGGGGAAGAATCCGGAAGAACGATATTCGAGGCCCAGATTGTCGTTGATATCTCTTGGTGAAAAGGAACGATACCTAAAGGCTAACCTAGGTAATTGCTTCGTGGACCGGTCTGGGATTGGATAGGAGAACCGTGTTGAGCGATAATTCTAGGATATGCAGTTCGCAATAACTACCAACAAAGCCTGCCACAACATCTAAAAGGGCATGAACGGAAGGCGCGTCTGTTGTGGATTTTGGGAACTGCGTGATCTTGGGAGGAGCCCATGAGAGACTGGTCGTCGGATAGGTTGTCTGTGTGAAGACCTGTTCAGAGCTGTTAGTAGGGACTACGTTCCTGAATAAGACTGATGCTTGCAGCGTCTCCATATTGTCATATTCCATAGTACAATGTCATTAAATGTTGAGATATGTATCGAATCTCAAGGTTCGAGTTTTTTATTTTTGATTGAAAGAGTATCCATCTTGTTTGCATTGCTGATGCATGTGCAGCTCATGTACCTATTATCACTTATTCACGCCACTTCACATGGGGTAAACACCGAAACTAGCAGGACAGCAGGGGGTCGTGCCTTGTCCAACCCCTATCAGCCCTATGAGTCTAGATAAGAACATCCCATTTCTGACGATTCGGTGGAATCAAGTCATGATGTGCTAGGCCTGATTGCAGCCTTTAGAGTATCGAGAACAGTTAATTAGGAACTGGATGTGACTATACTCAACGGCTGTAATGCATGGTATTTATATTTATATTATTCTTGAATCATGAAGTAAGTTAGACTAAATCTGTCCTGATTTGAGGCGTTTTCTATGACGATGTGACTGAGTGATTGGTCTCACCCCAGACCGTCTAATTGCGGTGTATTTGATAAGCTTTCATCAAGTATTGAAGAATATTGTATATGAAGGCTGCCGCACCATGATTTCCTGTGCAGATGGTGGGTTGTTGAAGCGATCTGTCTGGGTAAATCGCTTGTCTAGTTTCAATGATCTGTCTAATCATAACAATATCATATTATACAGTTGTACATCTATGCAAATCACGTTTTCGGCCATTTCTTTCAGTATGTCTTCTCCCCACTCGGCGTTCGCCTGTCAGGAGTTTGCCACGCACTACCAGGACGTGAGGATGACTGTTTTGCAGGTGAAGGCCACTCTTGTAATTGCCTTGGCTCTGGACCCTTGTCACCATAGAAAGCATCTTATGGTTAAGAACATGATGTGTTAGTAATTCATTATCCATCAGGAAAAGGCAAACATGAAGGGATCTGAGTTTTCCAAGAGCAGAAAAGGTCCAGTGTCTCATAAATCGAACACAATACTCACTAAAGAGAAGTCAGCAAGATGGGGTCAAAACCAGGTCAGAATTAGCTGGTGAAGGATATCTTGTGCATACCATTGAACACCGATTAAGGCATCGCACACAGCTTGGAAAGTTCCGCATAGCTTGAAAGCCAGCGGGATCTCAGTCGTGGCTGTGAAAAACCAGAACATCTTCATCGCGTCGCCCACCAGCCAGCTAGCCAGTATGGAGAATCGGAAGCCTTTACAAGATTTGGACTGTGAGTTTGCATATAGTTGAGGAAGCGGAAGTGTGGCCTCGACTGAGAGACCGATGTATCCAATCAAGATCGAGTAGGCAGGGTATATCGAATCGAACGGGGCTAGGAGGAGCTCGAGGGCAGCCAAAAAGACGAAGAGATATAGCAAGAAGTGCCAGTAGCTGAAGCAGTCGGGGTCAGTGAAGACGCGAAGCGTGGAGAGGGGGGGACCAACGGTCTAGTAGACCGCCACTGCCAGAAATTCCAGGGCCGTCGAATGCCCGGGTGCCCGTCCTGGGAACCAGCGAAGGGGAGAGCAGCGTCGCCCCCTTTAGACGACGGACCAGGTCTGTTGTCAAGAGCAATCTTCAGCAATATGACCTGCATGAAGATATTGCAGAAGGATTGTATCAGCAAAGCAAAGTCGTATTTCGCGCCCGGGTAGTAGAATATCCTAGGGACGGCCGTCAATAATGTGCGCGCGCCGTGCTCGAGGGCGAGGGCCAGCATATCCTACCTGAACATGGACGCGACGAGCATGATCAAGGGAATATCGAGGGAAAAACCAGCGCTGGACTTCATGCGGCGCATGGAAAGCGCTTGGTCGGCGTAGGACAAGACGGGCGAAGTAATGAGAAAGACGGGCGCAATCACGCCCGTCAGGCTCGTGAACCAGCCCATCTTGCGCAGAGCTCGGAGTACAACAGGGTCCGTGGCCAGACTGGCGGGAGACAGGCGTCGCACCGAGCACTGATTGGTCTTAGGTGTTTGTGAACTGTCGGCACTGGCGATGGTGATCGTGTGCGAGTCCAGGAGGCGCGTATGGAGGTTATGAAGTCGGAAGCCGCCAAGCCACGCCCACACCTAGATGCTCAACGAGACCAATTGAAAACGAGAGTAGGGTGCAAAAGCCAGACGATTGCAAATGGCAGAACAGAACAGACATAAAGACAGACACGTCAAAGGACCAAATCACTCGTGGTCCAGAAAGCTGCAATAGGGATGCGCACTTGGGATATCTCCAACGCGACACGTACGTACATTTTTGGCCAAGAGAGGCCGTCTCCCATTTGCCGCCCATTTGCCGCCCATCTACCGCCCGCTTATCGATAGATGCCCGCTTGCCGCTCCCGATGACAACCTCCCTTGTCTCGACTGCGGGGAATGGTGTTCTTCCAGTGCATGTGCATTTCACTTACCAGCGCGCGGCTATTGAGCAGAGCGGCGCAATGCTGTCGCTCGCGAGCTGGCGATTGAATGTCAAGCGTGTGTATGAATATATCTTAGACTTTGTATCTCTCGGGAGTGGAAGTGTAAGAAGAAGCTCTTAAAGCATTACGAACCCCAACCCCTCATATACCACACACCACAAATTGGTTAGCGATGACGGGATCATTCGCTGCCCTGCCTACATCGCTGTGCTCGTACACAGTCGACGCAGTGCCACTGTCGATGGCGCATTGGCATGAACCTAAGTCTGCTGTTAACCCTAACCCTACCTGTAACCCGTACCCTAACCCGTACAACGTGTTGTCTTTATGTAGCGACAAACCTCTTTCCTTCTATGGACGTAGTCTGGTTAGCAATTTGGTGATTGTGGTTGAGCCTCAGAGATGACGGAAATTGGTCCTACGGTGACTATCTATTCAGTGAGATCTCACTGGCAGTGATTGAATGTCTATCCAAATTGGCTGGATACTACTAGTATTGGAGGATAATAATCTATAATGGTACTTCCTGCGTAGCTCCATGCACCCATGTACGGTATGTACCTACAGTCGACTTTAATTCATCATTCGATCGGACATGAAATCGACGGACATGTTGCGAGCCGTGTCTGCTTATACGGCCATTTTCGGTAAACACATCGGCATCAATTGCGCAAAGCGGCGCAAAGCGAGATGAGCTTATCAGTCTCAGCCGCCTACGCGATGTACCTAGACAAGCCTCAAGCTTGATTCATGGGTACCGCCCACCGAGAAGTTGTTGCGCCGCGAGAATGCTTCGAGAACCGCGGGCCTAGAACCTGACAAGCCGCGATCCCGGAGTGCGAGATGGCGCCAGATTCCAGAGAACCCAGCGCCCGTGTCTTGAACCTCTAATATTGAGCCGGGCCTCGGGCTATGAGCTGAAGAAGTACACGCATGCATGTTTATTATTATGTAGAGGCATGGCGTCCTCGGTGAGTGCAGCACGTTTCGACATGCTTGCGCATGTGGGGTTGACGAGACAGGTTTGTATCGTGTGAAGGCTTCGCGCTGTCATCTCGTCTCGCTCTTGGGGGCATGGCTCCCATGCCTCACATGGACGTCTGCATGACGCAACCTGATCCTTCTGCCTCTGCCGAGGCGAATTACCGTAGGCCCTGTTGCAAGGGTCAAGTACAATCTGTGTCTTCTTCTCATGTGTGCAACTCGGCATGCTACGTGCTCAAGACCCCTTGCTGTGGTAACGCTGATGGCGGTCATTGGTAGGTCAAACTGGAGTAGAAGAGCACAAGTAGAGCATTTCCACCCAAGGTACGAGGTATTTGTCGATTGCACGCACTCTTAGTGAGGACCCGGCAACAAGATTCCCTTTCCGGCCTATGCGGCATGTTGCTGCAGCACTTGTGGTTTATACAATGCGAGTGAATGAGACTTATGCAGTATGTGACAGGGGCTCTGCATCAGCATTCTGGGTCGTGGTACGGATGACAAGGCAGAGAGAGACAAGCGCTGAGGTGTCCAATGGGCTGTGATTCGCTCACCAACTCCGATACGAAGTGCACCCAGCCTGTTGGGTCTCGAAGCGACGGGAACTGATTGTACGTGCCAAGTCGCGTCCGGAAACTTTGTGCGAGTAATACCATGATGACACGGCTTTGCGGTCCCAATTCCCCCGCGTAGCCGGTAGACGCTGGGACAACCGGCTAGTAGGCGTAGATACATTAGAGGAAGTCAGGAACTTTGTGAAGTCAGGACTGACAAGCATGGCCAAGCTTCGTTGGCTCCAGGAGAGCATCATGCTGCGAAATCGTATAACCTGACATTGTTTGGGGACATCCTGCTTACAACCGGCCAAAGGGACCGAGGGAGGGGGGGGATTGTACGGCCGCCTTTGCAAAAATCCGAATGTGTTGCGAACTTGCGCTTGTTGGCTGGTGTGGACAGTGTGCGGACCATGTGATACAGCCAACATCTACCAAAGGCGTCGCCGAATCTCTGGCCGAGCATACGGCCGCTCGGTAGGTACCTCTTAGTTGTTTGCCTGTCCCGTAATGAGGGACGACATACCCAGCGCGATGGTAGACTTTATCTTTTCCGTGGAATGTTTGCCTACTGCAAGTAGCTGACAAATTGAGAAGCCTCATTAGGTAGTCATATCAAAGGCGGACAGACTACTCTCTATAACTGAGTAGTATCACGGAAGGTTACATTTTACCGCATGCCAAAAACTATTCAGAAGTGTATGTCACATTGCTACATGTATTCTTATTGAAAAAGGTTCCCATTGACATGTACAGCAAACTTCAAATGAATAGACTCTTCAAGAAGTAACCTGGTCCTATACGTATGTGCTTCTTAGCATAAACGCAACTGTTCTATTTCTTTCTTTGCATTCTTGCTAGGCACGGTGACTCGACGCTGTCTGTTTCGCATATCTCCTCGTGTGAAGATTGACTGGAAGATTGGCCACCAAATGACAGGAATGGTGGTCTTCGCCGTCTTTGATGCAGCAAATAGAAATGGCGCATTTTGAGTCAGTGTGGCAAGATATATGATGGACAACAAGCACATAATCACTATATGCAGTTGCTCTAGCGGCAAGGCAAATATTCGCGCTCTGTTGCTATGCAAGAATTATCCAACGTTGAGTATCATACTTCTTAGCGGCAAAAGTACAGGGGTATATGCGACGAAAAACTATGTAAATACATGTCGTTAACGGCCGCTGCGCCTTCTCATCCCTGAAGCCCTAGGTAAGACACATAAAGATTCCGTTTAATAAAGAATGCTGCAGGACCCTTCCTCGAACAATGCAACCAATTGTAGAACCTCGGGGACTCAACTCCAAATCATATGTTGTGCTCCAGAATGACAAATCATCTGTATGAACGCCTGAAAATGGTCATGATGCAATCAATATATGCAAGAATAAGTTAGTCACTGCTTGGCCTGCCCCATTGCTTCTCGTGTTGTGCACCGATGTGGCGACTCTGGAGCGAGCTACAAAGTTTACTGCCCACTGTATTTGGATACTGGATGTTCGAACGGTGGCAAGTGGCATCAGCATCGCTTTACTCCGTGATGCTCGAGTTTCTAGAGTTGATATGAACTCGTTTCTGCCTCTCGTCAATACGAGTGCGGATGTAGTATCATGCTCAATAACTTCGTGGTGGAGAAAGTTATACTGAGCAGGTAGAGCCGGAGCGAAGCAGCGCTTCATTGGGCAATAAAGCACCACTTGCCAAAATCTTGGCGCCTCATAGCTTCTGTTGCTATTCCTCGTATTGAGAATTTGCCCCTTGAGGGCCAGAGAAGTCTCACTGCTTCATCTGGCTTTCGGACCTGTGACACCATGATTTTGAGTGTAGTGGTAGACTATGACGGTTCGGATAGATTGAGACTTATAATAAGAATCAATGAGGTCTCGTCATGAGGCCTCTTCATCCTATACATTCAACGGGAACGTGAAGAATCAATCAAGTATGGCTCAGATGACCATTTGCGAAGATCGTGGATCCTAGGCAACTCGTGGTGTTGCCATGGGGCGCTGGTAGGCTTCATATCGGGTGCTGGTATCAGTGGGAAGCTGGTAGGCGGCGGGGGGTAATGTTCGTATGCAAATCGCGCTCTCTTCGCCGGCAGATGTGCCATTTCAGGAGAGGAGTGTCCCAGCTTGCCGAGCGTAGAAGATACATTGGTAGTCGGAACACCTCTGGATTGATCAGGTTCTACAGGTCGCTGTGGTGCCCGAAGCGGTCGTTGCTCTTCCCGTGACTCGGGCAACGAAGACGTCGGAGAAGTATTGTGTCCTCCACGAGGGCTTTACTTTTTGTTAGCAATATAACTCGGCTATTTAGGAACAAGACTACTTACGCATTCTTGAATTTGCATATCCTTCCAAACTTCTCGCACTGAACACAGCGAGGAAAGTCAGGATCACACTTGATCTTTTTCTCGCGGCAGGTTAAGCATGCAATAGCCAGCCGCTTTCTCGGTTTCCCAGCCTTAGTCACACCCCAGTGCGCGTTGACGGGCTCCCCGTCGATGACTGTCTTGCAGTGGGTACCGTCGTCGTAGAAATAGCACACACCCTCGCCAGGAACATCAGCTTGTCGAACAAATCGGGGCAAAAAGTGCGAGCCAGTCCAGATCTTAGGTCCGAGCCCATCCTTCGAAACTCTGACTGGATTAGCGCTAACAGATGCTATTGGTGAGTGACTTCGAGATACTGGTTGCCTTTGACCTTCGATCCGATGCTGCCCTGATTCGTAACCTAGACTTAGTCCGAGAGAAGGCAAGGGCACTCGATGGTCTCGATGTTCACTCGCTGGCCTGAATGACGGGGTGGAGGGTCGAGAATCCCTCGTATAATCTGCACGTCTCGAGTTTGAATGGCTTGTCTGTACCCATTGCCTTTCGTTATCAGCGTCACCCCGTTGGCCATGATGGACGGCATCGTATTCACGAATCGGTGGGGAAAGGGGTCCAGGAAAGCTTTGAGCCACCGAAGGAAGTGGCCGTCGCTCGGACAGCCTTGGCTCGTAGACAGGTCGTAGTTGACCTAACGTCGGAGAGGCGTTGGGGAAATAGGACGAACTACTGGAATACGGCCTCTCTGAGTTAGTTGACGCAGACAACGGTCTGTCTAGTGGTGACTGGATTGCTTGAAGCGGAGTCGGTCTTTCGGAAACTGGAGAGTTCATCGGTCGTACATGCTGGTTTGGCGCAAAGAGACTACTCAATGAAGGCAGTTGCTGGCGCGGTGGCTCGTTTTGTCTGTTTCTTTGATCCCGATTTGCCCCTGCATCATTCCCGAACGACATATCGGACCTTGCGCCTGGTTCATGGTTGGACATGGGAGGAGTTATGGGGGCTGCGTAACCGTAAAACTTCTCGTCAGATGCCTTGGATAACGAGACGGTAGATAATGGGCCTCCAAGCCCAGGAGTCGTCACTGAAAAGGCCGATGATCGCTGAAGATCCAATTTAGGATGAATCCCCATTGAGATCGAATTGGTGGCCAAAAACCAGCTCTATGGCTTAGAATTCTTCGAGTCAGATAGAAGTAGTGAACTTGAGCCGATGCTCAGCGCAGAATGTCCTCGACCAACAAACGAAACCAGACTGGTCCAGTGTACTGAGCAGTATGTTTCCTCCCAACTCCCACCACCGAGTAACCAAGTTCGTCCCGAGTCTTCGAATCGACTTCTAGACTGCCTAAATGATAGTGTCTGCAGGTGACTTCGAGCTGTCCGAGGTACGGTAATTCAGATTACCAATTCACTTGACTGATGGCTTCCAAACGACCTGGTATGCGTTAGGTGACGGCGAGATCGATAAATACCACTCCTGCTCGGAACTCGGTGGAAATGGTATCGAGGGTCGAATGTAAGGATCGTGCTACCCAAATACTAATCTCTTCCTCGACGACGCTTACGTACACGGGCAATCCCACTTGGTGCTTCGACGACGATGAAGAAAGGAAGTTGGAAAGAGTAAAGCGAGGATCATCCAGGCAGACTCGAACGGGGATTAGGGGAAGGAAGAGTGCGAGTATAGTGTGGCGCTGGTTGAAGATATCGTTACCAAGAAGAAGTACATGCTACTAATAAGCTGCTAGGCAGACCGCATAACAAGCAGCACTGCGGTAGCATCATCTTGGGAACGTTAAAAAAGGACCTCGCCGTTACCCTAGTCTAGTCTATCGTTCCTGTACGGAGTACACTACTACACATACCTGTACGCTAATCATCTAGCCCCAGCGGCAACATTCGCAGATGGCAATCGTTGCATGCGACCTGGCGTGGAGGATGCTTCTCGGCTGCGGGATCTGGCGGGAGAGTACCCTTGCCCCAAGCAGGGCTTAATAGTAGTGGACAAGACAGGCGATGGCGAAAATGGACCGACTAGCCTACCGCATCGTATCGCATCGCATGGTAAGTGGACCCCAACAGATATGTACATACGGACTTGTGAGATATTGTCCATTGTCAGGTCAGCTCAGGTAGCCCGTCACGTACATATGCTTGCTGTATTAAGCGAGCCATGTTACTGCCATGTTACTCGGTTTCCCGACCCCCATTACGCGAGGAGGCTGAATGAAGCCTCAGGGTCGTGGATCGTGGGGTCATTGGGTTGGTTCAGTCAAATCAGTCGAGCACTCGGCAGTCTACAGTACTCTGACAAGTAATCTCGTTGTACGTAACAGCCAGACAGCAGTGCTGCCCAGAACCATGCTAGTATACAGGTCGTTTGTTCCGGCCGAAAGAGAAGAGGGTCTGGAGGGTCCCAAGCTTTGCTCGCTCTGCCAAAGCGGGCGTGACCAAAGGCAAGCACATGGTATTCCGTAGTACGTCCAGTATCCACGAGGGTGGATCGACTTCAGTCCGATCTAATTAACTCACAATGTCCGGAAAGGGTTCCTATTCTTGGCTGCCAGCTTGAGATCCAGTGGGTCGAAACGTGCGAGCGATGTTGGTGATGTCTTGACTTCAGCTGGTCTGTGAGCTAGTATATGGCTAGTTCGCATTAGCACGATGTCCTTCATCCACAGAGAGACGGAGCAGAAAGCACGAGTAACGGGGTGAGCGAGAAGTTCGAAGGAACAGCTAGTTCCACGTTCCTCTTGGGCAAAGCAGAGAGATCGTACTCGTTCACGCACGCCTACGGTCGCTGTACAAATGCAAGGCCCCAGCATCGTGTTGAACCACGAAGTGCCGGGGGGGCACAGGGATTTTATATACTAACTGGGATGTAGCGAAAGTAGGTAGGTTTCAGTTAGCACTCCCATCATATCTAGGGATCGAAATGGGTTTCAGGGCTAGCATCGTGATCAAACTTCTTATCAAACTGTACCAGAGCACAGCTCGTCAAGGTGACGGTGACATAGTGTTACCGAGAAGGCTGTTGCCCAGGTCCTCGTCCTATTCGGCAATCACATGCATGAGTCAAGATGGCGAGAGCCAAGGGCCTGAATGGAATGGCGGGACGGCATACAACTGCCGCTCGACGTTGCTCTCCATCTGAGGCTCGTTTCAGACGGCTGAACCGGCACAGACAAGTAAGGTAGAGGTGTTGTTTTCGGTGGCTAAGGCGCGGTTGGTAAGAAGCCAAGCTCACGTACGACTCTTAACCCTTTAGGTAGGTCACGTCCGGGCTAGTTGGCTTTGTACCGAAAGTTATGTAGACCCGTTATCGCACAAATTGAAATGCATCGGCTGCATGTGATGTACTTGAGGGTACGGGGTACGGAGTACCTCAGGGAGGGTTTCATTCAGCTGAGGTATATGACGGCTAATAAGGAGCGCGTGCGTCGGCACGTCCTGCTTAGTGCATCCAAACTCCCGGTACGCTGGCGCTCGCCATCGCAGAACGCGGAGTCAGCAGAGCCCGTTGAAGGTGTCGGCGGCATTCGTCAGGATCCTTGCTAGCAGCCATGAACCCATGCTCAAGGGAGAACAGTCTGAGCAGATGCTTTGTACTGTCGCACGCAGGCTCGACCGACTGTACGGGACCTTGCCATTGTAAGAGGAGTGTCATCGGCCTTTTGTTCGGATTTAAAAAGAAAGAGAAGCTTGTCGTTGGAATGCCCCATGTTCATTCTGTCTATTGGGGTGACGGCAGAGAAGCCACATAGACGCAGTAGCGACTGCGAAGTAAAAGAACACTGCCTTCTTGCCCGTACCCCGCGCTCTGTATTCCAAGTGTGGCTGCTAAGACGAATAAACTCTATGACTGGACTAACGGCACATTGTCGTGAGGAGTCAGGGCTGAGTTGCTATGTATGGCTTAACTACCTTACGGCTTGAATAGTGCTGGCCCTATGAAATCCAGTGTCAAGTCAATCGAGCCGACAGACTCACACAATGGTCTATGCCACTTGGGGACCATTTCTCGCTAAACCTCGCCAACTAGAGCATAGCCTGGTCAAGGCTAGAATGAGTCGAGAAGCTGGCGAGCTGGCTTGCGCTGGGCGTGGGTTTCCCAACCCCTGTCCTTGAGTCGAGAATCCCATGTCGAGTTTGCTGCAGAAAAGTGTCTCTGTTGGCTTGGCAGTCTGGCAGCTGAACCACCTTGCTGTGTCTGACCTGTGGCGGTCAAACCACCAACAACATTAACCACGTCACTCCCAAAGATCGTCGTGAGACTATCGGTACACATTAGACCAAACCGACCGAGAGGAGGGCCGAAGCAGGCGCTCTGCAGGCGTATCTGCAAGCCCAAAGGCCTTCGTGCGGGCCAAGCTCGGAACAAGGAAGAAAGATGCTTCTAGTCGCGGCAGATCTCAAGGACTTCCCGACGCCGGCAGCTCTATGCGCCGTTCCAGCAAGTGAAGTATTCCAACGGAGCGATATTGGGCTGCAGATAGGCACATGTGCCAGCACGCTTGGCGTCGTATAGGCACCACATGAAGTATTTCCTCAAAACAGGATTCAGCCACCCAATTGCCTACTTGTTGAGCAATATCGGGCGCTGCACCATTGGAACTGACAAGGCGATAGCCGTGATAACACGCGAAATAAGCCCACATATGTGTCACGAGTCACGAGTCAAGTCAAAGGTTCCATAAGCACATTTCTTTGGCTTTTCTAGTGGGCTGCCTCGGTCATCCAAGCCCGCCAAGTCTGAGTAGTGGTTATTGTGATAGTGTCCTTTTGTTAGCAAACTGTAGCGTATCTGGAGGTGGGAGCAGTAGATACTTCCGCTAAAGGAAGGCAAGGCGTGCCGAACATTAGAGATTAACAAATCTCAGAAATCGGGATTCACCGATCGACACATGGCCACTTCGACGACCTATCTCCTTATATCGACTTACATAGTCAAGGAGCAAAAGGTGGTTTCGAAATACTGAGTGTGGCTTGTTATGATTACTGTTTGTAAAGTGTAAACGGTAAACAGCAATCTGCACTAACCATCCAAATCTCCCAGTATGGGGGATGTATGCCGAATCACTTCTACCTCTTCCTATGTCCTCTCAGTCGGATCGGCACATTTTTTAGGGGATGCAACACTACCATACGAATATCGGGAAATTTATCCATCTCGGAACACAGAAGGGTTGAACAGCACGTCGCATGGGGCAAGCTGTAGAGCCAGAGCTTTCATCCCGTGTGGGGGTCCATGTGCAGCTTTATTACGACAGCGACATTGAAAATGCATCAGTGATGACTTATACATAAGTTGACACCGCCCACCGCCACTCGGCACTTGAGCATGCGTCCTGGTGACGTGCAAGGGAGAACCTATGAAAAAGCCGAAAGATGTGGCTGAAATTTGCAAGGGTTACAAAGCCAGGACCATATTGCGCGGCTTGCTCAGAGACAGAAGAAGATCAACAAGATCGCCGTTTGACGTCAGGAGTTTGTGTCATGATGTCCATGGGAAATTCGGATATCCCCCCTTGCACTTCTGCTGATCAAGATGAAACCGCTACATCGTCAGCAAACCACACTTCTCCATCATCGACAAGACTCTTTCTCTTTAAAATGCGATTCACTCGTGACTCGTGAGTCCATGTGGGCACACATAAGCACCTGAGTTGGTGCCTGACCGGAATACTCGTTGATTTCGTTGCGAAGACACACCGAGGGGCGATCCAGGCTCGCCAAGTGATTGTGGCATACTAGTTTTTCAGCTCCTCGGCGGCGGCTCTTTGGGGTACAGGAACCTTGCAACCGGTAGTCGACAATGGAACCGGGATTATTATATTCGGAGCTCGGGACCGAGATATCTCCACACCGGATGGTATGAATTAGCCAAGTTCTAACACCTGGCCCGAAATACTATAGCAGATGAGCCATCATCCTTTGTTGGTCGAGAAGAACGAGGCTCTATAACGATGAGAAACTTGGGAAGAAGGGGCATGCCGAATATCTTTTGCAGAGGCACGGATCTCGACAGGCAGACCCCAGAATAGAGCCAGGATAAGGGCTCGCCAGGATGCCGCCGACAGGCTCGCATGCTTTTCTTCAGAGATGACTATCCCAGAGTGAAAAACCCCTGTCCCCTGTCGGCTCTTCCTCTTGGCTGCCGCTAGGGACTCCAGACTCCGACGTCAGCTTTTCCGCCCGACCTTCTAGAAGCCTTCTTCGCTTCAATAGTTTCCCGAGTCCCACTGTATCGTGCATCTGTCCACGTAATAAACGCATTCCTCATCTGGACATGTGCCCCGAGGCTGGCCAGCCATGAGCTGCAAGTGAGAGGCAACGACAGGTCTGTACATACCCGTATCACATTCCCATTGAGGGCCACGATCATTGCAGCAACTAGATACGCAATGTATCTCCTGTGACTGCAAGTGTATAGCGTTTTGAATATTAAAGCATCTTGATATTTGCTACATTCACGATTAGTGTAGCGGACTCGTGGTGGAGACCATCGTAGGCGCTGTACATATATTATGAACATAAGCTGACAGGCCATGCCTATTCCAGGGCCGGTAAGAAGAGGGCGATCAGAGAGACACGTTACATCGAGTAACGGGCGCAACAGCAAATTGGCACACATGCGATGTGTTACAATGTGTCACAACCCCTTCTTTGTGCAGTAGGGGATCCAACCCGCTGGTTCAACTGATGACCTATTACTGGCAAGGCCTAGCACGGTGTTGAAAGTGTGGTGCCGATATGGTTCACGGAGTATACCGCCTTCCCGTGACGCCGTACGATGCCGAAAATGGGCTCGCGAGGCTCGCTAGGGCTCGTACTTCTCGCCAAACAATGAACCTGATTCGGACAAGGGTCATCCTGAACCGAGGGGTTGGACAGTGCCGGACGGGAACCTGATGGTAGAGATATATTTAGCCCATCTTCCCATCTTCCCATCTCTAATGTATGTAGGCATTGTGCATCATATCAATCATCACGTCTCAAGACGCATCCTCGGCCATAATGCATGGCGTAAGGGCATGGTTCATGGAATTCGAGATGCCTAGTCCAGCGAGAGTGACATAGACGCAAAAGATGATATAACTATTACCAAGTGCAAACAGCCAACAGAAGCCAAAAAGACGCAAGATTGGAGGGGATGACATGCGTGTAAGTTTTCGGGCCGGCCCCGTATTAAGTCGTGCGAAGCTACTGCACACATTATTGCTGCTGATCTCATTCGGCTGATGACGATAGTGATCGGACGGACCAGCAAACTCCCGAAGACCTCCAGGTCTCTGGGGATCTCAAGGCATAGCAGCACTGTGTGGAATTGGTGCATCTGCCCAGGCAATACCTACCGCAGGTAACATTGAATGTATGCAGATGCATCGCGGGTAACTGATCCGGCCCTGACCCTACCAGAATGATGTCTCTTGTCGCGCCAGAGGAGACGTAACGCCGCAGGAAAACCCCTCGAGCTGAGTACATGTATAATAAGATCATGTACACACAGTTCCTTTTGCGGTTGGTAATCAGAGCGGGGTTCTTCGTCAACTCAAGATCGAGTGTTTCACCTGCCCTGCCCGGCAAAGATGGCGATATACCCTCGAGGCTGTGCGGGAAAAAGATGCAACACCAAAGCATTGATGCACCACATAAAGGCATGACAACCACTTTATTACGATGATTAAAAATCAAACAAATATAGTGAAAGCGGTAAAATGATTAATAACATTTACTCCATTAATTTAACCGAAAGAAAAAGGAGAATCTTATACCTAAAGCTAGGTACGTTGAATATATTGTAGTGCAAGTAAATGTTTTGGTGTCGCATCTATTTCCCGCACAGCCTCGACCCTTTAATCACAGCTCATCGTCGGCTTCAACACAATAGGCAGTCTACCATAATGTGCTATCCCGATCTCGCGGACAACTACCCGCGGACAGCTTATTCTCTAGTCCTTTGCCTCGCAGTCCGTCCTAGCTAGCCCGACGCGTTACCTTCTATCATTGCTGATACGCCATGTGTCTCTGGCTTGAAACCGGCTGGGTGTGCGCTCGCCTTGCCGCTGCGAACGCTACTACCTACATGCCTAGTACTATCATACGTATCAGAAGATACTACCGGCACAAGGCAAACCACGTGCATGCACGATTCCGACGGATTCAGGATTCAGCAGAGCCCGTTCCCTAGTGTGTTCTCTTGCAGAAGCGCTATTGATGTAATAGTTCCGTCCCCTATAGCAAAAGCCGCAATCCACACGCCAGGTCATAAATGGCGAGTGCAACGAAGTCAAGCTCCAACCTGAAAAAGCGATGCCCGTTGCTTGTATGCGTACACTAATGGTATTCCAATCTACGACTACGTAGACTTTACTAACCCCCACAAATAGAGGCGGCAGTAAGCAATGTATTGTCGCATACGGAATACTGCATACATAATCCGTAGATGGAAAGGCGAAAGGGAGGTCGCATTCGGTTGCGACATGCGGCAGTCCGGGACCTGTGCCGAGCTGAGCAAAAGCTACCTACCTTTTCGCACAGCCAGCCGAGCCAGCGTCTTTGCCGTTGCGACTAGGGCCTGGAAGATCGGCACGTGTGAGCTGCAAGGCCCATCTCCCCTCTGACTCCGTTCATGAGATCGAATATACGTACTTCTAATCCGTATCTACATAAGTTCTCTTCAGCCATGCGTGCTACACTTCTCCTCTGACGTCTGCGTGATATCGTGCCCGATTTCGAAACTAGGTAGTTGGCACGAGATCGGCTGGCCAGTTACAGCCTCGCTGTGTGCCTTGTCTAGCGTTGAGCTTGACCAAAGACTGCACGTACTTGTACGTCGTTCTCGTACGACCATCCTGGGTTTATTCGCCTTCGCGCGGCGCTGCGGCACGGTCCAGTACAGTATAGTAGAGAGTATCGCGGCAACGCACCCAAGTACGTAAGGTATGTACTGTATGTAGAGGGACGGTGAGAGCAATAGAAGTACATCATCATGTCTTGCTCTTGTCAAAATCAGGAGCCGCTGAACTTTGTCATAACTACCTTCCCAATCCGCGGGCGGCTCGTTTACCGGGCTCAAGGGCCATCAGGAACGAAGGGTCAACTGTCAATCCAATGGGCTTGGGGCCTTCCGTCAGCCTGTTGTATTATCCGGGCACTTGATATATAGCCCCGCCGCCTCGTGGCATTGCGCAGCAGGGGGGGACGACAGCGAGTGGGCACTTTTGCTTCCATCGCTTGATCCCTTTGACACTTGTCGAGCCTATGCAATCTGAAGACTTTAGGTTACTTTCAGTCTCAAGTCCACAGCCCGACGCACGGGTTGTCTGTGGTACAGTCAGATCGCTCTCTCGCCCTGGAAGCATACTCGGCATACTCCAAAAAGCGATGCCTGTCGGTCTCCCCGTCGAGCTACGATCACCGCTCTTCTATCCCTGGGCCTCTCCTTGGAGGAGGATCCTAGTGAAATGCAAGCCAAGTTCTAAGGCCACCAGATCCAGAGCAAGGACTGCTTGTTGATCTTGGCGGTTGCTTGCAGGTACCGTTCTGGGTGCTCCTGTACTTCCATCACCTCTAAGCCACACCATCCACTATCAATCCATCGTTCTTCTTGGACTTCTTCTAGGCGGGGAATTCCTTCTAGAAGCTTTTGGCGCCCCCGGGGGGGGATCAATCGAGAGATTCGGATCGCCATCATCAATTGTCAGCCCCAGATTGTCTTTCTTTGGCAAGTCCATGCCGTTTTGCGGAGCGTCGACGCAATCCCGCTCCGCCAACTCGGCCCCCAACTCACTTGCAAAGCTCGTTCCTTGTTTCATCTGCAACTTGACGTCCACCGCAAATCATGGGATGCTTGGCCTGGTCGGTAATGCTATTTCGTGGCTGATTCCAAGGGTCAATGACCCCAGCAAGCCACAGTGAGAAGAAAGCCAATGTCCACGTTGAAAATCGTCAGGATAACATTCCTCCTCTTTTGTCTCTTGCGCACGCAACTCAAATTGTTGTCGAGGTTGCGGGGAACACCAACACCATCCATACATTGTTTCTCTCGAGAGGACGCAAGGAGAAGCGACCCTTTTCGGCCTCTTACCCGCATGATCGGAACAGTGACAATTACCGGCAAAAGGCCAATTACCTTCGGCCGGAATATTCTCTCTAGACCTTCGGCAGAACCTGCGTCGCTTCTCCATTCAATGCTTATCGTCCATCCACTGCGTCGTAAGTAAGAGTGGAATGCACACGTACACTTATCAATGCGCCAGGCTGCTCGTGATAACGCGATGGCGCCTTAGGTGGAATAGATGTTAATTAGCACACGGAGCACGTACCAATGCGTCGGCAGTTGTCCCCACAAGCGAGCCAGCCGACCAGCTTTCGTCAGAATCGCTACGAGGCAGACTGATCCTGATGTCCCTTAGCACTATAAATCCAGATGAGCTTCCAGGGACCCCCAGATGGCGGATAGGCCTAGCGTATTCTGATTGAGGGAATAATTCCATCTGAAGGTCCCTCTACCACGTTTTGCTCCCCTCTGTCAATCTATCTGTACGGCATACATACTGAATCGATTCACTCGCCTGGGAATCCTTCGCGCCACGGCGTCAGTGCCTATATGCCGTGGCTTGTTATACGACTCGGCACCACCTATCACGCATGCCACTCGTAGGATTGGACAACTCAAGTGTGCCCAGACTCGCCCGCCCTGTGTAACAACTCACAGCTCCCCACTCGTCAGCACCAAGCCCAGCAGGCGAGACAGGACCCGAACGTTGCCGAGTTGCCTCAGTCGACTTTGCGCGGGGACAACGACCACACCACCTCACCGGATTTCATTAGAGTAGTTACAGATCGTGAAACCTTGAATCTCGGTTATCTAAGTGTAGTCAAGGGTTACGATACGGGTCTGCAAAAAGGAATTGAAAATCCTACTGTGGAACTTGAAAGTGCGGAATCCGCAATCTAATGTCTTACAAACATGACATCTGGTACAGTTTAGGCAGTGCGTTTGTTCCTCTGCCGAGTAGCCGCCGGCATTCTGCATCTGGGCTGTTGACTGGTTGACGAGGCGATGGGCATCATGGGTAATCCGACGCCTCACAGGTGCAGCCCGGTATTGGCTCTCGACGTGTCACAGCACATGAAGGACATGTACAAATCGACTCTCTCGATAGACTGTATCGTCAGTGTTACATCATTTATCATTCGGCAGCACAGTGACAGCGTATACGAGCCGCAAAGTGATTTTTTGTGTGTGAATATAGTCCTCTTCAGGCAGTGTTTCCCCCCCGAATAAAATAAGTGATTTTAGGCCCGTGCCAGCTATATCCGAAGTACGGGTCGCAAAATCGACTTTTTACTAACGTTCGCCACTAAAGTAATAAATAGGTTATTAAAAATTAAAAGACGGGAAAAAAATAGTAAATAATTATTATATTTAATGTTTTTTCGGTACCCCTTTATTATTATTTCGTTATTAATATTAAAATAGCCTCGAAAATCGTTTAATTATACGTTTAAACGGCCTTATAACGGGTAAAAAGCAAAACGGCATAAAAACAATATATAATAATAGTTTTTAATAATTAATTTTTTCGTTTAATAAAATAATAACTAATTTTAAAGCTAATTTTACTAATTTTCGTCGAAAAACGTATATAAATAAAGCATATTAATAATAATTACTATTAATTAATTAATTAATTAATTAATTATTTTTTTAAATAACGTATATTTATTATAAAAAAATACTTTAAAACTTTCGTTTTTTAACTAATAGCTATATTATATTTATATATTTTATATAATCCGATAAAAGTGCTTATTAATAGCTTTTTTAACGGCTTTATAACTTTTAAACCATTTTTTAACGCTTAGCCTATTTTAATAGCTATTTTAAATATTTAAATCATAATACGTAGCTTTATTAACTTTTAAATCGAAAACTAAACGTTATACTATATTTAAAACAATAATTAACGTAATAATTAATCGTTTATTAATATTTAAAAAAGCAATTAGCGTATTAATTAAGCGTTTATTAAAAACAATTAACGTATTAATTAGGCGTTTATTAGCATTTAAAAAAATAAAAACAAAAACAACCGTTTTATTTAATTTAACGCTATAATTACTAGCTTATTAAAATACGGCTATTAATAAAATAAAGCTAGCTATTATAACGATAACGGCATATTATAAAAGTTATCGTATATTACGATTGCCTTTTTTATAAATAAAAACTATAACAAGCTTATTATAAAAAAGCAAATAATTAATAAATAAAGGCCTTTTAATATTAAAGCTTATAAATAGTTTAAATATAAAAAAGGGTTAAATATTAGCTAAAACGATATTAAAAAAATTATTTTACAAAACGAAAATTAATAAAATAAAATAATTACGGTAAACTTATTTAATACTAAAATAACGTTAAAAAAAGTTAATATTTATTTATTAAAACTACTTTAAATAAATTAAGTTCTATAACGTTATTTTTTATAATTATAATTTAATAATTATAAAGGTAAAGGCTGTAAAGCCGGCGTACGGTTTTCGAGGTTTTGCCGACCGTACGGCGAAAACATGAGGCCCTGCTAAGCGGTGCTAAGACCCAAATTTTAAGGCCTATAGTACTTTTTTTAGCCATTACAGCCATATTTTAGCCAGGCCTTGCAGCGATAATAAGGCCTATAGCGATAAGGCCTTATAGTAACTTTAGTATTTTTAGCACTTTTTATAGCTATATTTTAGCTATACTGGGACCGCTAAGGCCGTAAGGCGCGGTGAGGTGCGCGATTTCTTTTAATAACTAAGCTATATATTTATAGTGCGTAAGCTATTACTAGGTGGCTTCCGTGCGCGTTTCGGTTTACTGTCGCTTATTTTAGCGTATTTTACGGCTTTTTAAGCTTGTTTATAATATTAATAACTAAGTTATATATTTATAGTGCGTAAGCTACTGCTAGGTGGCTTTTATGCGCGTTTCGGTTCGCTATCGCTTATTTTAGCGCACTTTGCGGCCTTTTGGCGGCTTGTTTGTAGCTGACGTGGTTAGAGTGTGGCTATAGGGGGTGTTGGAAGTGCTGTAGGCCTTATTGCTGCAGGGCTTGTTATCGCTGTAGGGCTGTTATCGCTGTAGCGTTTTATCGCTGTAGGGCCTGTTATCGCTGTAGGGTTTTATCGCTGCGTTACGTGCCTTTTCGCTGCAGGCTTTATCGCTGTAGGGCTGTTATCGCTGTAGCGCTTTATCGCTGTAGGGCCTGTTATCGCTGTAGGGTTTTATCGCTGCGTTACGTGCTTCTTTGCGGTAGGCCTTATTGCTGTAGGGCGTGTTATCGCTGCAGGGCTGTTATCGCTGCAGGGCTGTTATCGCTGCGTTACGTGCCTCCTTACTGTAGGCTTTAGCTAATTAGAGGTTAGCATTTTTAGGGCAGAAAAGAAAACGACTTATATTGCTGCACCAGCCTTACTTATTTTGCTTGTTTGAAAAACTTTTTGACTTATATTGGCTTTTCGACGGTTTTGACGGCTTAGAAGGCCTGAAAACGACCAGGGGGTCCTGTTACGCTAACTATATTAGGCTTAACCCCCCGTAACCGCGGCCCTTTGATTGGCTGCACTTGCCGACTAGCAAAGTCCTTAACCTATATCGTTCTTGCGATTAGATTTAAACAAAGACCTTAAATTAAAATTTAGGCATAAAACTACGTATATATTAAATATTTGCTTTATAAATAAAAGTTTATTTTTATATTACGTTTTTAAAATCGTTAGTTATTATTTTATATTAACTTTATATCGTAATATTTTTTTATTTTTATATATTTAAAAATAACGCGATAATTAATTTACGACGATTTAATTAATTATATTTAGTCGTTTTTTTAGCAAAAAACCGCCGAAAAGAGTTAATAATTAAAACCGGATTAAAGTTTATTTTTAACGCGTCGGAATTTTTAAAACGAGCTTTAAATAAAAAGCTGTAAAAAGTAATAACGTTTATTTCGGATTTTAATTATTACGAAAAGCTTTTAAGCTTTAGTTAAGGAAACGATTTATTAAAAAATAGCGGTTAAATTTTTAACGATTATAGCAATAATAACCGAAGTTTAAATACGTTTAATATTTTTTAAAATTAAGTAGTATATTTTTTAAAAAAGCAATAAAGCCGAAAGCCTAGTTTATTATTTAGTTTATTAAATAATTCGTTCGATATATATAGCGGCGTTTTTTATTTACGTAATAAATACTAACGGCGCGACCGTTATTAACGATTTTATTACTAAAAAAAAGATTAAAACAGTTTTATAAAGGTTATTTAAGCTTTAACGAATAATTAATTACTTTTTAAAACGGTTTTAATAAACCGTTTTATAACGAATTAAAATAACGCTAAAGCATTATTATATAATTGCCGTATATTTATTAAAAAAAATATTTTATAATAAATTAAAAAATAAATCGCCGTTATTTAAAAAAGGAATTTTTAAAAGTTTAATTAGGTTAATTATTTTTAAATTAGCTAAGCTTTTATTAAAGCCGACGTTAACGTTGCGAATAATTAGCGAATATATTATAATATTTTAAAGTATTAAAAGTTTATTTAAAACTATATATTAATGGATTTTTAAAAATTTATTCGTAAATTAAACGTTAGTTTTAAGTTAATAAACCGGACGTTTTATATAATTTTAAAAAAAATATATTACGGCTAATATAATAAAAAAGAGTTATTGCGAAATTTTTATATTTAATAATTAATAATAGTTAAAAAAACCGAAATTAATATAACCGAAAAGTCGGCGATAAAACGTTTAGTTTATTATTATTAATATCGGTTTAATAAAAGTTTAGGAAATATTTTAATTAGAAATAAGGTTTTTTTACGTAATTTTATAAAAATAAAAACAAAACCGAACGTATTTAAGGTATTTAAGACTTTAAAACGAAGCGCGTAGGTAATAAAAAGCCGTATAAACGCGATTTATTACTAATAAAAAGGGCTAAAAATAAAAAATCCGAAAAAAGCCAAAGCGAGATTTAAATAAATAATTTGCAAAAGCAAACCGATAAAAATAATTTTAATTAACGATATAATGCCGATAAAAATAAGTTTAAAAAAGTTATATTTAATTTTTATAAATATTATAATTATAAATAAATAAAACATATTATAAAAAACTGTTTTAATTTTTATAAAAAAATAAGCTATAAAAAATATAATATATTTGTTTTAGTTTAAAATATTAAAACGTTAAGCGATAATAGTTTAAACGGTAAATAATTAAGAAAAATAAAAACGGAATAAACTACGTTTAGTTTATTTTAAACGTTTTTAAAACGATTAATATTAATTAATTTTTTTACGGTAAAGTTACTATATATTTTAGTAAAAATCGCAAAAGCGTAAAAATTAAAATCGATTTTAATATTAAAGCAAGCGTTAATATAGTTTATAAAGATTTTATAAAAAAAAAGTTTTATAAATACGCCGTATTTATATTAATATTATTAAAAATAACGAATAAATTTTTTTAATATTACGGCGTTTATAAAGTTAATATTAATATAATTAATAAATAAAGCATTATAAAAAAATTTAAATAAATATTTTTTACTATTTAGCGCGATTATTAAGCGCTAAAACTTTTATTATTATATTTAAAAATAAAGCGGTTTGGTTTTTTATTAAATATTAATTAATATAAATAGTATTTTAAAAGTTATAAAGAACTAGATTTCGAAAATTTTATAGATTTATTTTTTTTAAATAAACAAAGTTACGTTATTAATTTAACGGGTATTGGTTTTAAAGCTACCGGCGAAAAAAATATCGAATTGTTTTTTTTTAAAATTAATAATAATAAAAGGAAAAACGACGCTATCGATTTATTAAAGTGCTTATATAAGTTTTACTGCGTTTATTTCGATAAAGCGGCGAAAAAACTATTTATATTAAAAATAGCAAAACATTTTATCGAATTAATAAAAAAAAGGCAAGTATTTTTTAGGCTAATTTATTTAATTATAAAAAATTATTAAAAAATGTTTAAAAAGTATTTATAAAAAAACATAAAAATAAAGCAAATTTGCTATTTTACGGCCGACGTTAAAGCATTAATTTTATTTATATTAAAAAAAAACGGGATTTTACGGTTATATATAGACTATAAAGGGCTAAATAAAATAATTTTTAAAAATAAATATCCGTTATTTTTAATTTTAAAAGTTATTAACCGATTAGGTTTTATTAAAGTATTTTTTAAGCTCGATTTATAAAATACGTATTACCGAATTTATATTAAAAAAAGCGATTAATAAAAAACCGCTTTTTAAACAAAATATAGTTTTTTTAAATATATTATAATGTTTTTCGGGCTAATAAATATTTCGGCAACGTTTTAAATATATATATATAAAGCTTTCGGCGGTTTAATAAATTATATTTACGTTATATATTTTAATAATATTGTAATTTTTTTAAATTTGGCGGAAAAGTACGAAAAATATTTCCGATAAATTTATAAACGGTTAAAAATATATAACTTTTTTTATAAACAATTTAAATATAAATTTTTTCGAATTATTATCGAGTTTTTAAAGTTTATCGTTAATATTAAAAAAATACGTATAAACTTTAAAAAAGTTAACGTTATTTAAAAATAGCTTTAACCCGAATTAATATATAATATTTAAATATTTACCGGCTTTACGAATTTTTATCGGAAATTTATCGGCAGATATTTAAAAATAATAAGCTTTATTACGGTATTATTAAAAAAAGATAAAAAAATAAAAAACTTTTATTAAAAACGAAAAGCGGAGGACGCTTTTAAAAAAATAAAGCACGTTTTTTATACGGCGATAATATTACGTTATTAAAACTTTAATTTAAAAACCTAAATAAAAATTAACGCTTTAATAAAAGCTATTATAAGCATTTTATTTTAGTTATACGGTAAATAATAAAAACTTATCGTATATTAATTGTAAAAATTAATAAATACGGAAATATATTAAGCGATTAATTAATAAAAACTATTTATTATAGTTAAATTTTATAAATATTAGAAATAATACTTTAAAAATATAAACTAAGCTTTTATAATTTATACCGATTATATAATATTAAAAAAAGTCGTTAATTTATTTGTAAAAAATTTCCGAAAAAAACTAATAAAATAAGTATATCGCTTTTTTTAATTTAATTTTAAAATTTAATATAAGTTAGGCGTTTTAAATTTAACAAACGGGCTTTTTTAAAAGTTAAATTATATATTTAAAGAAATAGTTTATAAAAACGTTTTATTTAATTTGTTAAAAAAACTTCGATTATAAAACGATTTAACGCTAACGAAAGGTTATATATAAAGGGTTTCGGTTAAAAATATTACGGCTACGTAATATTTAAGTAAATATTTTAAAAAATATATTTATAAAGTTTACCGATTACGTTATATATAGTTAACGGTAATTATTAAATCTAAACGTAAGTAAAAAGATTTAAATATATTATTTATTATTTTAAAATAAACTGTTATAAAAAATTAAGCTTTATTTATAATAAAAGAAAAAATAGTTTTTTATAGTAATATTTTTAAAGTTTTTTATAATCGAGTTAAAAAATTTTAAAAGTAAAACTATAATATTGCCGAATTAACGGAAATTGTTTATTTATAGCTTAAAACTAAAAGAAATTATTATTTTAATTATAAAGGCGTAATAATATTTAAAAAAAAGCTAGTAATTTTTATATAAAAGGCTTTACGTTAATAATTAATCGCGTAATATTACGACGATTTTTAAACAAGTTATATAAAAAAAAAAAAATAACGGATTTATTACGTAAAAAGTTTTATTAAAACGGTATAAATTTAAACGTTAATTAATATACCGGCGAATACGCGGCGTATAATAAGGTTAAAGTTTTATAATATAAGCTTTATAATAAACTATAGTTATTATTTTTATTAAACGAGCCGTTTTAGGAAATTAGTTTAGATTTTATTATAAACTTGTTTTAATATTTTAAAAATAACGGCGTTACGTATAACGTTGTTTTTATTATTATTAACCGGTTTATAAAAATAGCGATATTTTTTTTTATAACGAAAGATTTAAATATTACAAAATTAATTAAAATTTTATATAAATAAATAAAATGCTGTTTTAGTTTATCGAAAAAAATTATTAACGATAAAGATAAACTAATTATTAGTTAGTTTTAAAAAAAATATTGCAAAAAAAAAAAGATTATACGCCGATTATTTACTGCGTAGTATTTTTAAACTAATAAATAAACTAAACGAATATATTAGTTATTAAAGAAATATTTTTGTACGTTTAGTTTATAAAAGCTAAAATAATAGGTATAAGTTTTAATAAAAGCTAAATTTTTTTATAATAACTTTATTTACGTTACGACCGGATATTTATTTTTTAAAACAATATATAAATATTACTCCTAAATAATAAAATATATACTTAAACGATTAATTTTTAAAGTTTAAAAAGTTAAAAAAAAACTTTAAAAAATAAAAAAAGTTTATTCATTTTTTACTAAATATTAAGCAAAAGCTACCGATATAGCCGTTAAAAATTATAATAAAAAATATATTTTAAAAAAGTTTAAAGTAAAAAAAACGGTCGGTTTATTAACGGCGTATTTTTAATTTAAATACGGACGTAAATTAACGCCGATTTATATATTAATTATTATTTTAAGGCGAATAAATAAAATAATATATTAAATTTAGTTTTTTTAAAAATATAATAAAAAATATAACGTATTTTTAGTGTTTTTTTTAAAAAATTAAAAAACGCCGTTAACGCTAATCGCTTTATTACTATTTATAAAAAAATAAAAAAAATAAAAAGTAAAAAATATCGTACGATATAAAAACGATAAAGGCTAAAAAAAATATTTAATAAAATAAAAAAACTAGCTTATAAAATATAATATATAAAAGTTTATAGCTTATTTAAAAAACGTTAATTAAATATTAACCTAGTACGAAAAAAAATAAAAAAAACGTTATATTAAATAAAATAATAAAGTATTATTATAAAATAAACGTTAAATAATTATCGATAAAAATAAAAAAAAAATAAAATCTTAAATTAATTAAAAACTTTAAATTAATCTTAATTTATATAAAAAGTTAGCTATAAACGGTTAATTATCGATAATATAAAAAAAAACGATCGATAAAAAACGGTATAAAAAAAATAAAAACGATAGTAAAATTAATACTTATATATTTAATAAGGCTATTACGCTTTTTCGGCTATATCGTTATATTTTAAAACGGAAAAAACATATAATACGCCGATTATACGATATTTAGTTATAAAAAAAAAGCAAAAAAGTAATTTAAAAATCAAAATTTTGCTTAAATAAATTATTTAAATTATTAAAAGCGTTATTTTTATTTTTAATATTAAGGCTAATATATTTAGCGTTGTTTTTTTCGTTTAAATTTTTGCCGTTACGATAGCAATTAATTGTTTTTTTTTTTTTCGAAAATTTAAAATTACAAATTATTAAAAACGATTTATAAAATTTAATAAAGCGTTTAGTTTTATTTTTAAGTTTAAGTTTATTTTTTAGCGTAATTAAAGTATTAGCGGCGATTTTTTATTTTTTAAATAGCGTAGCCGGATTTTAACCGGAACGAAAGCGAGTTTTTTTAATAGTACGGCGGGGGGTATAAACGTTTAAATTTTCAAAAACAACGGCGTAAGTTTTTAAAAAACGATTATAAATATTATTAAATCGTTATTTTAATATAATAACGGTATAAAAAACTTTATATTTAACGCAGTAATATTTCGATATTTAATCGAAATTATTTAATTTATTAAAAAAAAATAGTTATAGTTTTATATTAAAAATAATAAAATATAATAAAAATAGCTTAACGTATAGGGATTAATATCGTAAAAAAGTTAAATATCGGCGATTATATAAAAAATTTTGTTTTTATTTATAAAGTTATTAAAAAAATTGTTTTAATTAAAATTAATAAATTATAAAAAAAAAAATTAAAAACGTATAACTATTACCGTAATTTAAACGGAAAAAAACCGGCGTACGGACGTAATTTTAATTATAAAAATTTCGAGTTTTTCGGAAAAAGTTAAATTATTAATATATTGCTGTTTTATAGTAATTATTACTTTGCGAAAAACTATATAAGCTTTTTTAAATACGTATATACGGCGATTAATACGTAAAATTTATAATTGTTTATAAAATTTTTATTTTTAAACAAAATATATAGTTTTTATTTAAAACTGTAATATTTTTTATATAGCTTTAATTAAATAAACGGGAATTTAATTAATTAACCGGCGAATAATCGTAAAAAAAAAAAAAATAATAAAAAAAGGCTTATAGTTTTGCTTTAATTATACGTAGGCGATTTTAAAAAGGTTACTAAAGGGAGCAAAATAAATTAGCACTAAGTTATAATATAGTTTACCGATATATTTAACGTAATAAATACCGGATTTAATTAAAATTTATTAAAATTAATCGCCGATTAGTCGGAAAATAAACTACGGGGGATATATTAAAATTATTTTATTATTAAGATTAGCTATTAAGTTATTATCGTTAATAGCCCGATCGACGGCCGATTAATTAAAAATAAAATAAATGCGAATAAAGGTAGCAGAATTTATTTTAAACGCGTAATAAAATTATAAAAATTATAAAAATAGTAATATTAAAATAGGTAAAAATAACTCCGATTATATAAAAATTAGGCGCCGCGTAAATAAAAAAAACAAAATAACGCGCAAAAAAGATCGTAAAAATAGTAATTATATCAAAGTAAATAAAAAAACTTTAATTATATAAAAATAGTACGCTATATAAATAAAAAAAGCAGAATTAAATAATAATTAATAAAGTTAAGCGGGTAAAAAGTAATTACGATAGTAAAAAAATAGTTTGCTAAAATATAAAAGATTAAGGCTAAAATAGTTACGATAGGAAAAAACGGTAAAACAAAGCTACAAAAGGTTAAAAGTCGTGTTAATAATTAATTAAGCTTATAAAATTAAGTTAATACGGGCTTTTATATTTTAAATAATTAAATAACTTTATTATAGCTTATATTTTACGTAATAATATATTTACGCAAATTTAGCGCTTATTAATAAAATAAAAGGCGGAAATAATAAATACGCGGGATTTGTATTAAAGAAAAAAAAAAGCAATATAAAGGTAAAGGCTGTAAAGCCGGCGTACGGTTTTTAAGGTTTTGCTAACTATACGGCGAAAATAAAACTACGTATATATTAAATATTTGCTTTATAAATAAAAGTTTATTTTTATACTACGTTTTTAAAATCGTTAGCCATTATTTTATACTAACCCTATACCGTAATAATAATAAAAGCCTTTAAAAACATTACTAATAGTTATATTACGGGTATTACGGCCTTTATTATTATTAATTTAACGGCCGATAAACCTTTTATTAATAATAGTAGCGATAAAAAAAGCCTTTTTAATATTTTTAAAGCTATTTGCCGTAAAAATTTAAAAAAAAAGCGCGTTAATAACGATATTAAAGCTTTTAATAGTTATAAACGAAATAATAAACATAAATCTAATAACGTATTAATTAAAAAAAAGCTTAATAACGTAATAAAATCGCTATACCGTATTAAGTTACTAAATATTAAAAATTAACATTAAAACACTATTAAATTAAAAAAAGCTATAAAACTATTTATTAGCGTTTATTATAACGTATTAACTACGCGTATAACTATTAAATTAATAAATAAATAGTTATTTTATTTAAAGCAAATAACGGCTTTTATATATTTAAACGATTAACTACGTTTTATATTTTTAAAAGCCTTTAAAAAAAAACGTTATTAGCACGCTTAAAAAAACAAGTAATTTCTAAAAAGCCATTTTAAATGCCTTCAATATAATAGGCTTATAACGTAACGATAACTATTATTTTAAAAACGAGATCGAAACCGAAATAAAAAATAGCGATAACAAAATCGATTTTAAACTATAAACAAACGTTAAAATATATTAAAACTTGTTTATAAAAAATCTAAAAAGTACTAAAGGTTGCTAGCGGTAATAATATAATAATAAAGGTTAAAAAGTAGTTATTTTTTGCAAAAAGTAATATTTCCGTAATTATTAAATAATACGTTATAAATAACGGTTTTAAGCCATAATTAACGGTTTTATTACATTTAAGCCTTATTATAGTTAATAAACTTTTTTATAATATAATTTAGTACTAATTAGCCGAATAATATATTTATTTAATTATTATATTAAATAAAAAGTTCGATTTTTTTATTTAATATTTATATTATAGCTATAAAAATATATCCCGCTTTTATAAACATAATATACGCTTTTTTATTATTATTTTTATTATTATACGTTAAAAATAATATATCAATTACGGCATTAATTACTAATTACTAATTTAATTATTAGTTACTATTTTAATTAATACTTTAATTATTTATTAAAATTAATACTTAATTTATTTATTTTCGACGTTTTTAACGTTTTTTACAGTTTTTAGCCCTTTTATTTATTAATATACGCTAATAACCCTTTTATATCGTATTTGCTATAATATTTCGAGCGTTTTTAATATTACCGATATCGACTTTATCGTCGTTAGTTTTGCCGTTAACCCGAAAGCCTTAATCGAAAGGCTTATTTTTTTAATTAAAACTATTTCCGTATTATAGTATAAAGTTATAAAGCCTTACCGTAATATATATTATTTTTAAATACGTTTTTAAACGGAAAAAAAACTTAATTTTAAAACATTTAAAAAGCCTTTTTTACTTTTTAAATACTTTTTCGATCTATCACGGTTAGGTTGCAATTAGAGGCAGGGCTCCAATATAGGTACCAAGTATATATTAATAATAAAGTGAAAAAAAAAAAAAGAAGCTATATATAAGTAGGCCGTAGGTTTATATAAAAGGGTTTTAAGGCGGTAAAAAGTAGTAGAATAAATAAAAAATAACGGCAGTATTAAATAGGTCGGTATTAAGTAAATTAGCTAGTTAATACGTTATTACTTTTTCGCAAAATCCCGCAAAGGGCAAAAAAGTAATGTGCTTACTGTTATAGCGATCGATAAGTGTTAAAAAACGCCTTAATTGTTTTAACCGGAATTGGGATTAAATAGCGTTTTTTAAATAAAGGAAAAGTATTTTTAAAAAATCGTATAGTTTATTATTACGTTAAAGGCCTTTAAACTTTAATACGGTTTATACGTTATTTTACGCTGTTTTTTAATATACCTATAAAAGTGCCTATATACGTAGGTTTTATTTATTAACGTTTTTTTATTCGTTAATTCCCTATTTTTCCTAATTCTTTTGTATATTTTTTAATTCTTTTAATTTTGTTGCAATTTTTTAATATTAAGTTAATATTTATATTTACGTATTCGATTTTAGTCGCGGTTACTTAATTTTGTTTTTTAATTACGCTGTATTTATTTCGAGCAGGTTTAACGAGTAATTGCTGCTTTATTATCGTTAAAGTACGAAAAGTTAAAACGGTTTTTTACGGCGGTTTTTAACTATTTATCGAGTTTTTTAAAAAGTTCCGTAGCGTTTAGGTATTTATTATAGAAATTTTTAACTAACTGCGTTAAGTTTTTTAGGTTTTTAGTATATATTTATATATTGTTAAAGTTTTATTTTACTTAGTTAATTTAATATTATAGCTTATAGTAATAAAGTCGTAATATATAAATCCTTTTAATTTTTTATTTAAAAAGTTTATTAAAGTCGACTTCGTTGCCTTTAAGTTCGGGTAATTTTTAGCCCGGTAATAAGTTATTTAAATAAAAACGGAGTTTATCGGCGTAGTACTAATCGTTCTATATTTAATAGTCTAATACCTTAAAACGGTAAATATAAAGGCCTGTTTTTTCCAATATTTTAAAGTATTATTACGTTAGTAAAAAGTTTAATTTATTAATAAGCTTATTTATTTTCTAAAACTGCCGTTTTTTAATAATAAATACTTAATCGCTAATATTAAAATCTAGTTTACGTCGGTGTTTGTTTTTTTTTTATACTATCGTTTTTTAAAAATGTCTTATAATTTTACGGGCCATCGTAACAGCGTTAATAATAGTTTTTGTTAATTTTTAAACATTTTGTTTATTAAGTTTATTACAAGGTATTACGTTTATTTAATCGGTAATCCGTTTTTTTTAGTTAAAATAATTAGGTATAAAGCATTTAAAAAAAACCTTATATAATTATATACCGGTCGAGTTATAAAATACGCTAACCGTAGCGTAGTTTATAGCCGGTATTAAACGGTTTTAGTTATTTTAGTAGTAGTTATAAAACGGCCGAAAACGTTAGTTTATATATTTATTAAAAATTTTTACGCCGCTAACCGTTTTGTAATATTTTAGCAATATTAATTACTAATTAATGCCTAAAATAATAAACAGTTTTTATTAAAAGCTAGAAATAAACTATAGTTTTTAATTAAAAACTACTAAAAATAATAAGCCGAAGACTCGGTAAGGGCCTTCGTAGTATATTTAAACGGCGTTTTTAGCTATAACGTTTTTTTTATATAGGATACTTTATAGCTGCTTTAATAATCGGTCGATTATAATAAAGGTATTATCGTAGCCGTTTTTAGTTATAGGCCTAGCTTTAAAATCGATAACGAAATATTAAAATGGTTTTTTAAATATAAAAAGTGGTTAAAAAAGGCTTAAAGTCTTATCGCGTAGTACTTTAGCGGATTTATAAATACAGTTTACTACGAAAGTAATAATATTTTTAACTATTTTAAACTATTAGTATTATTTCGTAACTAGTTTTTAAGTTTTATTAGTATTAAAGTAAAACGTTACGATAGTTCCGTATATTTTGTAAATAAAGCGTGTTTATAAATTATCGACGTTTAATACTGCTAACCGGTTTTTATATATAATAAAGCCGGATAAATACTTTTAATTATCGTAAACTTTTACTTTAGCCTTTTTATAATAAATTAATAAATCGTCGTTTATACGATTTTGTATTAGTATTTTATCGATTAATTAAGCGCCGGAGCCTAACGGCGTTAAAGGTACGTTTATAAAAAAAGTGCAAATTGTTATTAAGCAAATTTATATACTTTTAAAAGCGGAATCGTTAAATAGTTCGAAGCGATTAACGGCTTTAAAAAGCTATATAGTATAAATAGCGTTTTTTCGTTATTTTAAGGTTTTTATTTCTTTTTTAGGCCGGGATAAAGTGTTTATAATAAGGTTTTTAGACCCTAGTTTGTAAGTAATAACGAAGTTATATTACGGTAGCGTCTTTATTTATCCAGCTTATTAAAGGTTTAGCTTTTTAATCGTGGTAAAATACTTTAATGCATTATAGTCGGTAATAATTAAAAAAAATAGCTTTTTTTATTAGCCGATTAATTTAGGTCTTTAAACAAAAAGTAATTTTATTACTACGAGCATTTTTTTATTATATATGCTATAATTTAATTCTACGTTAGTTATCGTTTTTAAAAAAAAGGCTATAAAGTACTAAAGCCTATCGTCTCCTAATTATAAAAAGGCTTCGGAACAAACTCCATCAAAAAAGTCGGTTTTAACCTTAATTTGTTATAAATAGTCGTAATAACGTAGTATTAAAGTAGTTATTAAACAGTTTTTAAAGTTTTAAAAAACAGCGCGGCATTTTTTATCGAAAATAAATAATATATTCTTTCGAGTTAGATTATTTAATAGTTTAGCTTTACGGCTAAAACTAAAAATAAACTATTTATAAAAATTATAAAAGCTTAAAAAAGAGCAAATCCCTTTAACGTTCGTAAAGGTTTTTTAATCCTTAATAACGAAAATTTTATCGAAATCGATTTTAATCCCGTTATAACTAACGATAAATCTTAAATATTTGGTTTTAATAACGTAAAATTTATACTTTTTTAAATCGGCTTAAAATCTAGCTTTAATAAAGCGTTTAAAAACCTTTTAAACGTATTTTTAATATTCCTTAACGCTATTAAAAAAAATAAAAATATTATCGATATAAACGCTATAAAAATCGTTTAAATAATCGAAAAAGGTTTTATTAATATATCGTTAAAACGTTATAAAACTATTTATTAGTCTAAACGGCATTACGTAATATTTAAACTATTTAAATTTTATTTTAAATATAGTAAAGTCCTTTAATCTATTAATAATGCGTATGTAATAAAAAACTTGCTATATATCGAGTTTTATAAAAATCTTAATTTTTAAGATCTTCGAAAACGTTTCGTTAATATAGGGCAAAAAATATAAATCCTTTTTAGTTATAGCGTTAAGCTTTTAATAATTAACGCAAAAACGTAACCTATTTCCCGGCTTAAAGGCTATAAATATTAAAGAGGCCTATAAAATACCGCTAAAAATAATAAAGCCTTTACGAACGTTATCGATAATATAGTTTTATATAGCCTTAAATTCTTTTAGCGATATTTTATATATAAAGTTATAACCGATATCGTTACCGCTTTTATTTTTTAACAACTCGATTTTATAGTTATACGGCCGTTTTTCGAATAAGTAATCTAAATTAACTTTATTAAAAGTTTTTAAATATAGTTTATAAACTTTAAAAACTATATTTTAGGCCTTATTTCGTAATTTTTATAATTCTTTATTAAAAAATAAAGAATTAGCCTTTTTTTTAATTAAATCCTTTTTATTTTAAATAAAACGTTTAACCTCGTTTAAAAAGGATATAAAAACCTTGCTTATAAAATGGGTTTTACGGTTTTTTATATCGCGTTTCCGGAGTGTTTTAAATATTAAAGCGTTAATAATAACGCAATCGCTTAAAGGTCTATATTTATACTATTTAATAGCGTCCTTTTAAAAAACGTAAAAGCCGTATTAATTAATATCGTATAACGACGTCGGGCGCGGTAATAGGGGTTTATTTAGTACGTCGTTATCCTCGGGTTCGATAAATTAGGCCTTTATCTTTTAAATAACACACTAAACAAGGTTGTTAAGTATTTTAACGTATAAAAGTAATTTATACGCGGTTTTTAAAAGCTTCCTGCGTAAAATCGCCGCCTTATTATAATATATAAAATGTCGTATTAAGTTAAAAGCTTTATCTTTAAATATAACGTATTTTGTTATAAAAGGTAATAAGGTTTTTAAAAAAAAAAGCTAGCGACGCTTTAAATTTGGCAATATATCGTAGTTAGTTAAAAAAGTCTTCCCGATAATGATATCCGGAGCTATATTAACGATAAAAAAGGGTTAATTAAGGAATGTACGTCTTTATATCGTAAAGTTCGCACGTAACGTATTTTCTATTATTTATTTGCCTTAACCGTTATAACTAGAGATACTTCGAGAAAAGAAGTCTTAATCGTAATTAATATATAGTTGTTTTTTTAATCGTTTAGCGAATAGTTTGTTTATAAATAAATAGCCTATAGCTTTTGTATTAATAAGGGTTTGTTTTATAAAAAAAGACAAATTATTTATTACTATAACACTATAAATAATAAATTAGTCTTTTTTTAAAAAGCGGGAATTAACGTAAGCTAATATAACGTTATTTTTAAATATTCTATTTCGTTTGCGTTATTTTATTAATACTTTTTTTAAAAAAAAGTCTAAATTCTTTAAAGCTAGTTTTTTCCTAAATCGTTAAAATTAAAGAAGTCGTCGTTAACGTTTTTAACGATAGTATAACGTATATAAATATTAATAGCGCTAATATAAGCAGCGGCTTTATTAAGGCAATTATAAGAAATATAGCCGGTTTTTTTATAATTAAAGTATTTGCTTTTACGTACGAACTATACGATTTGCTTTAAAATTAATTAAAATCGTTTCGAAATCGGAATATTAATAATTAAACGAAGGCGATTTTATTATACCGGGCAAGAAATAATAGTCGTAGCGTTACAACTGCGGCCTATATTGCTAATATTATTACGGCCTCCTTTATTGCCTTTATCGTTAACTACGCGTTATTTACAAAAGTTTTCGTTATTACGGCTAAAATTATAGCATAACGTTTTATAATATTTAGCAAAAATATCGAAGCTAATATTATTATTAAAGCGTTAAGTAATAATAAAGTTTTTAATACGGTTTAATAATTTTTTATAAAATTTTTTTTTCTAATCGGCGTAAAAAAATCGACGTTTTTTAGTATAACGTACGAAGTCGTTACGGAAAATTTAGTATTTAAACAAGCCAAGTTTTTCTAAAAAAAGTTTTTTTAGCTTTTAACGGGCTTTTTAAACCCGGTTCGGGTTTTTATATTTTATTTTAAAATAGCTAATTAAGGCCTTAAAAGTCTTGATTTTATCGAAGTTGTTTTTTTCGTCGAAGTACGGTATAAAGTTATATATAACGTTATTTATAAAATATAACTAAACGTTAATTATTTTTGCTCGCTTATTAAAAAACTAGTTTTCGTTAGTTTTTAATCGATTTAATTATATTTAAAACTAAATATCGAAGTTTATTTCGTTTTTATTATAATTAAGGCCCTAAAATTTAAAGACTTTAATTTTAGCCGTGCAATAAAATGCGCCGTTAGTAATAAACCGTAAATAAATTAAAGCCTTGCAGTTCTAAATTATAAAATTAATTATTAATTAATTAGCGTCGGCGAGCTTATTTTCGATTTCTTTAAAGCGATTTTAAAGTATAGTATATTTTAAAGTTAAATTAATAAAGGCTTTTTTATTAAAATTAGCAGCATTTATAAAAGCTTTAGCGATTACGCAGACTTATTTTTTTAAAATGTTTAAATAAAAGTTTAAAATATTGGCCTAATAATAAAAATCGTTAACTTGTTTTTTATAAACGATAAAAAAAAGAAATCGATATTTAATTTTTTATTATAAAGCTAAAGCGTTTATTTAATAAGCCTTTTTAAAATTATCGAAGTTTATAAAACCGTTATATTTAAAAAATGCTTTTTAACCGGCTTCGGTTACGGCGGAAAACGGAGCAAAAAGAGATTTGTTTTTGCTTTTAATACTAAACAGTCCGGCTATAATATCGAACTTTTTTTTTAAATCCGCTATAAACGTTTTAACGGTAACGTTATAACGGCAGTTTTTATAGTTTTTAAATAAAAAAACTGCTTCGAAGTTATCGAAAGTTTTATAAAGTTATCGGTCGTTTTTATCGTCGCTTTTTTAGCCTAAAGTTTTAGTACGAATAAAAACGCAAATCGGCGTAATATTGGCAATATAAAATAAACGGCAAAAGTTCGAATTATTAAACTTATTAGGTCGGGGGAATGATTTAAGGAAATCTTTAATATAAAAGCGAACTTATTTAATGGCTTTAATTTAGGCAGCTTTTTCGGCAACGTCGCGGGCTATTTTAACGGTTTGTTTTATTTTGTCAGGTTTTAGTATTTTAGTTTAGTTCGGGTTTAAGTTAACTTTATTATTATTACGGTTAGGTTATAATTAAAAGCAGGGCTTTAGTATAAGTACTAAGTATATATTAATAGTAAAGTAAAAAAGGGAAAAAAAAGCTATATATAAATAGGCCGTAGGTTTATATAAAGGGGTCCTAGGGCGGTGAGGGGTGGCAGAATAGATAAGAGATAACGGCAGTGCCAGGTAGGTCGGTGCCGGGTAGGTCAGCCAGCCAGTACGTCACTCGATCGCTATATATAGCTAATTATGCCGTAAATTATATAATTTTTTTACGGTTTTAAGCTTTAGCCTTATTTTCGTTAATTTTTAAAAATAATATTTAGTTTTTTAATACGGCGTAAAAAAGCCTCGATTTAAAAAATAACCAGCGTTAACGAAAAAGTATTTACTATTTAGTACGATTAACTTTTTTTTAACGTATTTTTATATACTTTTTAGTTATTTATTAACCCTTTTTAACTAGTTAAAACGTACGTAAACTTTTTATCGAAGTTATATACCGCTAATATATTAATAAAAAAATATTGCTTTTAATTTTTTTATATCGCGCGTTTTATATTATTACTATTTATTATTATTTTAAAATAAAACCTATTTATAACGCCGATAACGTTATTAAAATACGGGCTAAACTTACCGTTCGCTAGTATTTTTTAAAATATAATATTATAAACTAAAACGATTATCGATTTTGCTAATAATAATATAGCGTTTAATACTTTATAAAAAGCCTTATAAATAATACGGTTATCGTATTTAAACTATTTAATAATAAAACGTATAATTATATTATAAACTATTATTTAAAAAAATATAACGATTTTTTTATTAACCGATATATAAAACGTAAATTTTAAAGCTATACTCGCTATAAACTAGTTTTATAGCTTTTTATATATAGCCCGGCTTATTTTTAATATTTATTTAAATCGTTTATCGTTAATTACTATTAAGTTATAAATATAAACGTTATTTATTTTAAATCAAATATATATTTTTTTTCGCTAAGCTTTAATCGAGCTAATATTAATATTAAAAAATACTAAAAATACTACTAAAATAACTATTTTACGCCAATAACGATAACGTTAAGCTATTTAGGCTAAAAAAAGCCTCGAAAATATTATAAAGCGCATTTTTACTATTATAAAAATCGGTATTATAAAAGTAAAAAACGCCGATTAAATAAAATCTAAGGCTTTTAAAGCTATTAAAACTAAAAAAACATTTAACGGAATATATTAAATATATTAGCTTGGAAATATTTAAAAAATACAGCACTTTAAGTAACAATTATTGGTCGAAATAAGTCACTCGTAAAAAAAACGGATCACTTATTTACTTCTTTAATCTAAAAAGGGTAGAGCAAAAAGTGCGAGGGAAACACTGCCTCAGACTGCCCTTATCTGTCTGGTTTGATGCGAGTCATGCGGACCACTGGGATACTTCGCACGAGGCGAAGGTCTGTAAGCCATACCCATGGTCCATGGAACGGAGTCGCACGCCACATAATAAGCACGCAACTTGACTCCAGGACTTACTTCAGAGAAGAGACCTTAGCGAGCTTGAGTCACAAGACGCAGATGTAGAGTGTCCACACAATGTTGTCGGAAGTCATGTGCGCTCTATTTCTTCCTCTTGACCTTCATGGCGACAGTGGATAACGCCGCACAAGCGTCGTAAGTAACTGACTCTGTTTTGCCCTCGATTCGTGGAAACTTGATAGATTAGGAAGACAGTTGGTTACCAAGTAGCTGGAAGACCTGAGGTCAAAGCGATCAGACTAGGACAGTTGGCGTCAGGTAGTAATTTCAAAGAGTGGCCCCAGGACAACAAGTGGACTGATGATTCTATATGCGGCACTTTTCCATGTCTCTCCAGTCATAGCTTGCTTCAATGACATGGAAGGCCATGACCGGAGGCAACTCATTGCATATAATGTAGAAGGACTATGATCGACTTGTAAACCGGCAGAGCGCTGGTTAGTGGAACGACGTTGACCTGTTGAACCACGTTGGCCTATTATGGGACAGTCATGGAATTTGCTAATCCCTGGACACCTGTCTTGGTGTAACTACCCTTGCGGCTACCTACGTGTAGGCATCTACCTCGCTCTTCGAACACCACCTACTTGCCAATCATGGTACGCGTTGGCTGATTCACGGTCTTTGCCACCAACGACGGTATACACAAGCAAAGTGATCAGCTGCCATACATGTCTCCGGTAATCATGGACATGAGATCTTTAGCTTGCGATCTCACTATTACAGGCTGCCAATTCGGCAATCGACTTACCGAGCTGCTTACATGTCCTACGGAGTAGCATCAGGCTATCACGTACTTTAGGCCGCTCTGTCGAGAAAAGACTATAATCGACGTGAGTCCTTACAACGTAGAATACACTCTCGTGTCGAACAACTCAGTCTAGTGTCTCGCAACAGCTGTGTGTGGTAGGAAATGATTGCCATGTCGGGATTTAATCTTGAAACCCTCTAAATGTAGTGAAGGGTGGGTGTTAGGCGTTAAGAAACTCCGTCGATACACTCTTACAATGACCTGATCTTTTGCCGAGACTCTGTTTTGATTCAAACTTGTTTAAATAAAGAGATGAATTTCAGTCATGTATGGAAACGTATCGTAGAAGATGCTCAGAGCTTATGGTTCGTCAAGCTCATTATCATATGACCAACTTAATTTAAACAAACGAAATACATCACGACAAGAATCACTATACCAATATGATTATTTATTAGGAGACGCCCAAGTGCATCATTCATAAGCACATTATTAATCGTGACTCGAATCAAAGCTGACGAATAATCCCGAACATGGCCGTACGGCAAATCCATCGGATTCAATATTTCCGCTGCCGTCGCATAGCCGGCCGCATACAAAGCTCGAACATGATGTCAATATAAAAATAGAGGATATATCGATAGATCAATACTGGCACTTGCATAACAATAGACTTGCTCGACTCGCGGCGGCGACGGCGAGCTCACATCGTGGACGCTGATTTAGGTAATATATTCTAGTCGTTACCAATCTGACTGCGTATGAACTATGGAAATGTCTCGTTAAGTCTTGTCGAACAATAAAAATGGTGGACTGCATCTGGGGTAGCTCTCTGAGCCTCGTGTCCTTTATTTTCCAACTTAAACTGGGATTCCTTAGCTTCCCACGTGTACCAATCGCATGAATACCCTTATTGCCGATAACAAAACTTACCCAAGTCATCCTCAGTACACAGGTCGAGCTTTACCGTGATGCCTGTAGAGATAAGAGAGTGTCGTATCAGTACCCGTAGCTGCTGGTAATACAATCGTAGATTCGATCACCTTAGTAATAGTGAGATCAGAAGCACAAACTTTGATATGTATTGAGGTACTTGTAGTTGATGCTCCTGGTAGAGCCAGGTACTACAACGGTTGTTGGGGTACTCGGTGCGTTCAACGATGCACTTGAGTCTATGTCGATATAGTCGTATAGGCAGTTGGGGTAAGAGGTGCGGCCAAAGTACCTAGTCTAATCACTCCAAAACATACAAAACATTCAATGACAATAGTTATGTAACAAGCCATGTTCTTTTTTCTTTCGCATTGATGTATTCATATTTACTACTATGAAACATGAAGGTAACGTAGTCGCTACCGGGGAGTCCAAGCGTGGACTGCTGAGAGTACGACGATTGCAGGAAAAGTCCGCGGTCAAAGCCACAGAAGGGAGTTGCCAAGGGAGGAGAGTCGAAGGCCACCGCGATATACATTGGAGCTGTTCCGGTGTTTAACGGTATCTGTTTCGACAGTCCGCCTCATCACGGACGAACATTTCAATCCTCTTTACGGCCCTCATGTTGTCGAGAATGCCGTTGATTTCCACAGTGACAGTGTAAGGGCATTGTGTCTGAGTGAATGTGCTGCCTGTAGGCGTATGGTTCATCGAATCTTACAAAACTTTCCGCACTTCTCAAGACCAACGGCATCGGGGAGAATGGCATCGAAAAGACTAATAGGGTATATATCATTGACCTGGCCATTACCCATACCTTTAATCCAGTGAGCAACGCCTATAATCTTACATTTTACACCCCAAACATCTTACGCCATTTTGCTCCTTTTCCGCATCCTTATGGTACATGCCACAACCGTATTTCCACAGGACGCAAGGCGTTGTCTGGCCGCACACAAAAGTGTGGTGCCGTTATTCCCCGCCACTCCTGGGTAGGACCCGATTAGCATATCCCACAGCATCGTTCCAAGTTCTTTGGGCGTCCGCATTCTGCCCCTGAACCTCGAATGTCTGCGAGAGCATGCCGTCGGTGACACTCATCCAGAGTGAGTTCCCGCTACGTCTCGCTTGTTGACTAGCAGCTTTCGCGCTCTTCAATGCCTGGTCTCCCACAATACTCTGAAACAATCTCGCCCGCATCAAACTTAACGCAATAGACATCGTCTGGACGTCCCCGAAGCTCTTAGCGTTGCTCAGGGCGGTCGAGATGTGAGTCTTCACCGACGTCATAGGCATCGGAGGATCCGTGTGGATTGCTCCTAGGACAAGGTTGTACGCTGTGCGAATCTCTAGATTCGTACACTCTGTGCAAAATGGACGGATCCGCTCCAGTAGATCTTGGGTAAGTTGATCACTCCGATACCGCGGGTGTTGCATGATCCATATCATGTTGAATGCTGCCAACAATGCGACATCCGTGTCAGCTCGCTTTTGATTTCGCCTACTGATAGACTCCAAACTTAGCTTTGGGTCGCTGTACGCTCGGATGGCGGCCTGAATGTTTCCAGTTCCTTGGTGGTATACGCCCTGCAGGTATAAATAATACAGAGTAGTAGTGTTGCCCACAGTTGATCTGGACATTGTTCCTAATACGTTCACACTTTTCTTCACTTCATCCCAATCCGCCGAGGCAGCGTGGTACAAAGCGCAAAGGATATGGAGATAACACGTCGTTTCTTTCTCCCAACTGGTATTCTGAATAGCATCCTCTAGGCAGAAGGGTGTTCCTCGGACCTTGGATGGGTCTGGTAGCAAGCGTTAGGGGATCAAACATGTTTTCAGATTGTAGCCTGGTCTTACTCGTCTTCAGTTGGATCATTGCTTCGGCCCACAGCTTCAAGCTCATTGAACCTTTCGCGTCTGTCACATCACGGGGCTGTACATAGAGGAGGGCCAGACCATTGTATGTATATCTATAAGCTAAGTTAGCATTGGTTATCAATACGCTGAAGAGGTTCCTACTGGGTGGCAAAAGCCTCTAGCTTGCTCCAGAAGGACAAAACAATGTAATCAAATGCATCTGCATCTTGACCTGGTTGCAATATACTGGACGTGTCTTGACTGATGGTCTGTTGACCGGTCCTTTGTTTAGCCATCGGAAGATAAAACTTTCGGTCTAGGTCAGGCCAGCTTTTGTCGCGAACGCTTTCATCCATACGTTTCTGTAGGGCTTTCGTCTTTTGCGCTATCATGGCGGGCTCTTTTTGTTGTAGACTGCAAGCCAGATCCAAGATTAGGGTCAATACATCGAGTTGTGGGATGCGCGTAGATGACTCGAACTGGTACTTGGATGCTTGGGCGAGACAACCCTGTATGCGTACATAAGCATCATCTTTCATTGCTCGAAGATGGCTCAGAGCTTCTAGTAATGACGCAAAGACATAGATGGCCCGATCGCCCCTATTACTAGCCACAGTACTGATTGCTCGCAGGTTTTCCAATGCGTGGGCCTCTATGGGGCTGGGAAACTGGAGATAGAAAGACGCTTTGAGAAAGCGGAAGGCATATATCCAATGTACATATTTCAATCTTGTACTCGCGTGTTAGACGTTTGGATCAGTACACGTTTGCTAAGATGATTGGCTTACACCTCGACCTCTTTGATGCGTGTTTCCACGGCAATCAACGCAGCCTTGTTTTTGTGCTGCGAAAATAGTAATTTGATTTGCAATAAATGCATAGAGTATTTTAGGTCAACGAATCGATTCTGCAGATTGAGAATTAGCGGCCTCGTCTCCGGTCACAACGGCCACCATATAGGGTTTACATACTCTCTCGCACAAGGTGATGCCCTTGGTCAGAGCGGTCTCGGCCTCCATGACGTTGTCGGTTTCTAGGCACAGAGTGCTGGCATAACGAAGGCGTGCAAGTGCTTCGGTACGGGCTGGCAGCTTATTACTGCCTATGGCGACTTCAAGGCAGTGCAGAGCGGTTGCTACCATTTTGTGATACTCAGACAGTCTCTGCTCATCAAGTGCGCCGGCAATGTCCCTAGCACCCCTCCTGGAGCGAGCAAGGAGATCCTCGGCGACACATAGCAGCAGGGCGTTGGTATCGTGAAAGTGAGGTACGAGGGCCGGAGTCGATCTCGTTGAGCTCACACTCGGGCTCCGGGTGAGCGGCTGGGTAGCCATGCGCGGACTCGCAGACACGCGCGTGGCGTGGTCGGCTCGGACGGTGGCGGCGGAGCTCTTGTGCTGGCTGTGGGTGACGGCTTGATGGGCAATATGTTTCGAGTGAGCAAGGGCGGGTGATTTGGCGTGTTGATGCTGCTGAAGCTGAGGCGAGTGTCCGACTAAAGGGGAATGCACGCGCTGCGGCTCCGGCTGCTGAGGTGGCAGGTATTGGGTTGGCAGTTGATGGGGCGAAGGCTGCTGTGGTTGGTAGGAGGACATGGGCGACGCGAGCGTCGTTGGAGGCGCCATGGGCTGCCAGTCCATGAACTGCTGCTGGTTCTGCTGGGTATGCAGAGGTTGGTGTTGTTGCTGGGGGACAGGCTGTTGGCTGAGCTGAGCATTGCTGTTGGTCTGCGGGGGGTGGGCGTAAGGCCGAGGCCTTTGGTCGAAGGAGGGATCGTAGCCGTGGAATTGGTAGCTGGCCTGCTGCTGCAGCGGCAGCGGCAGCGGCGACTGCTGAAGCTGCTGATGTGTATATTGTCGCTGATGCTGAGGCTGGACGCCGGGAAGAGCAGCATGGCTCTGAGCTGCCGGTGATACTTGCGGCTGAGATTGGCTGATTTGATGCGTGTAGACGTTCTGCGGTAGGCTGTGAGTCGCAAAGCCGCCGTTGTTATACTGAGGTTGGAACTGGTGGTATTGATAATGCTGTTGTTGTTGTTGCTGCTGCTGCTGCTGCTGCTGAGCGCCGGGCCAGACGTTCATGTTCGTGTTCATTTCGTTGCTCATCTGGCCATCGAAGTTGTCGGCGACCTGGTATTCCTGCTGACCATTCGGGCCCTCTTGTTGGTTATTGAACCCCCGCTGATGGCCATCGGGTTGAGAGCCGGGGTAGGTCATAATTTCGTGTCCTTCATGGCCGTCCGGGTGCCGGGACTGCTGTGCGATGCGCCTCGATTCTCGACGACGCCGGCGTTGGGCGCAGAGATTCGGGCTGCTGAAGCAGTCTCGCTGTGTAACACGACGAGAGAATCTGATGATGTCGCGGCACTCGTGGCGACCCTGGTCTGAGGCAAAGCAGCGTCGTCGACTTGTATGCACGCCGTGGATCGGTGGGTCACTCGCTCATATGTACCGCACACCGCGCCCGCGTCAGTCTCCATCCGCCGCTGCCCCATCTCTTAGGTACCTAGCAAGTCCATGTACCCGTGTGACTTGAATACATTCGTACCTCATATGTGAATAACTCACTCACTTCGAACACCGAAGACGAACGCGAAAGTAAGAGAATTTTAATTGCTAAACTCAATTGTCTTGATCATTTATGCAGACAGCTACAAGTAGGTATTTCAGGCCCTTCTCTCCTGTACATATTTTGATGGAGGCTGGAATCTACCTCGACTGGTCGAGTGGTCTGAAGATAAGATCAAGATCCCGGAATCAGATCTTGAATCATTCAAGAGCCAAGACCGTACTTAGAATCTCAGTCGGACGGACACTTTAGTTGTAGGAGCCAAGCATCACAAGCATACCCGGCGGCTTCAAGATTTAGCTGCTGATCCTTCGGAACTGGGTCCCTCACGTTCCGCATGTTTCGGTAGCGGCCGAGGTAAGTCACGAGAGTGGGGCCGGTTTTATTTGTGTGGTAGCTGCCTCGAAGGCCCGGGCTCGCCGCAAGTGAATGTGTCGTTTGTGTGATAGCAAATATCAGGTTGTGTTTTCTGGTTTACCAGCTGCCATTGCCCCTTTGTTCGGACATCAAGGACATCATAGGTATTCGGGATAAATCCAGACATTTTGTCTCGTACATTTACCCTTCTGCGCACAGTTCTGGGGCTCGAGTTGCAAGCCGTCCACCCACCGAGAGAACTCGGTAAGCAGGTCTCGCCGATAACAACTCTCGATTCCGTCAGCCGAGATGGAGTGGCTCGGACGGGCCAAAATCGACTTCATCACCGCAGCCAAAACGCTGCCACTGAAAGGAACAGATGGCAGAGCAACAGACCTGCTAAAGATCTGCAAAGCCGCAGTGCCGTCCTGCCAGCTGAACCCGTTGTTGTTCAACGGCCACCTGCAAACGATCTGGACGACGGTGAACAAAAATGCGCCACCCATTCACTACAAGCGCAAGATCTTCGAGGCCGACAGGCCCAAGTTCAACGGCAGCTTCACCGTAGACTTCCTGACGGCGGATTCTACCGAGTCCGACGAATCTTTACCGCCCCGAACAACTTATTTCAATAAAGAGGAGCTAGCCGCCATGGGATCAGACGACGCTCGTCCCATGCTCATCGTCCTTCATGGCCTTTCGGGAGGCTCGCATGAGGTGTATCTCCGGCATGGAATCGCGCCGCTCGCTGACTCTGGGAAGTGGGAGATCTGCGTCATTAATTCGCGCGGTTGTGCCAAAAGCAAGATCACGACCGGCCTGCTGTATAATGCTAGGGCGACCTGGGATACGAGGCAGGTGGTCAAGTGGTTGCGCAAGACGTATCCCAACAGGCCTCTTTTCGGTCTAGGGTTCTCCTTAGGCGCTTGTATTCTTACCAACGTGAGTCGGATTTGTGTTTCCCGAAGTCGTGCTGAGCTTGTGGCTCTAACTCACGTCATCAGTATATCGGCGAAGAAGGGTCCGAGTGCCAACTCAAAGGCGCCGTCGTCTGCTCGAATCCGTGGAATCTCGAGGTTGGCAGTAAATGGCTGAAGAGCACTTGGATTGGTCATGAGATTTACCAAAAGGCGCTGGGCAGTGAGTCTGGTCCCCATTTTGAGTGTCTGGGCCCCTTGCTTCCTCCTTCGTGCTGACGTAACTATCAGGCTCACTTCGACAGCTCGCCAACAATCACAAGGAAGAAATTGAGAAATACACCGACGTTGATATGTCAGAGCTCTTCAGAGTTAAATATCTCTATGAATTTGACAGAGCGTAAGTATCTGTTTCGGTATTCTTAAGTCGGTGGCTCATTCCCATCTGCATAGTTATCAATGTCCAACATGGGGTTACCCAACAGAGGACGCCTACTACCGCGACGCGTCTAGTGTCGATGCGCTCATGGCCGTTCGCATTCCACTCCTCGCAGTGAACGCCCTCGACGACCCTATCGCCGTGAGCATGGGTCTTCCCTTCCCCGAAGCTGCTAAGAATCCGTACACGGTGCTTTGCACGACTTCATTAGGAGGGCATCTCGGCTGGTACGAGATGGATGGCAGCAGATGGCATGCCAAACCCGTGAGTATGTCCTCGCTCTTCGAATACTTGAGTACTGATAATGTTCTGGCTCAGATTTGTAACTTTCTCAATCATTTGGCTTTCGAAATCGACCATGACAGCATAATCCCGAAAGCTACAGGAAGGGCCGTCTACAGCACGGCCGAGACCGCGGGGGAATTCATGCCTGTGAACAGAAAGATGCAGGTGGATCTCACTGCATAGCAATCATGAATTAGACGACATCCAGAACAGCGTGCATAGAGAAGTAGTAAATACATAGATCGCAGCATAGCGTTGCCAAGGTTCATGGATTATAGACTAATATTTGATATGTTCTCGTCACGAAAGCCGGCGGCATCTCGTTGCTCAAGTGATGCCGCTACTGCCCAGACTAAGTTTGATACGCCAGTTGATGAAATCCTCAGTGAGTACACTACCATGTCCAACTTCCTCGACTTGAAACACTTCTATCGCCGAGGATCCAGCTTTGCGCCGAATCCTCCAGACGCCTTCGTCCGTTATCGTTTCTTTCAACCCTGGAATGTGTCAATTGAACCCTCCAGTTATAAAAAAGCTCCATTCCTCGAATCGACTTACAAGATAAGAAAGAACTCGCGAAATTGATACAGGTGTTCGCATCCCAACTCTTCACGCCACGTTTCGCAGCTGTCTCGGGGATAGAAGCTGTCTGTATTTCCTCGAGTTTTGTGAGGATACCACCTTGAGAGCGGAACCCAACAATGATTTTTGGAACACCGAGGAGGAACGACTGGATCCAGAACTTCATTAACTTCCGTTCGAAGTTGTGCATTCCTCTGCCGTCACGTATCTCTGCACTGGTTTTGAGCTCTATCCAGTTTGTTGGGGCGCCTTTTTGCGCAGGTTTGGAGTCCCATACTGCAAGACTGCGTTAATAAGAGTGTATCAAGTTTTGCTGTCATTAAAAAGCGTACTGGCATCGACCTCCCCGCCGAGACAGAGAGTCGTCTGGCCCAACCCTGTTCGAACTACAGAGCAGTACTGGGCTTTGTTGCTGACGGGGTGCTCGTCGCGGCTTTCGATGAATTCACGGTCTACTTCACCCCAGGGCCGAGGGAGGCAGGAAAGCGTCTCGAACTTGTAGCCTAGTAGCGCATTTAGCTTATGTGCAAATCGAATTCGTTTTCCAGGGTCGTCTATACCCCAGTATGCCATAATCTCGGGCGAAAATTGGCTCCGTCGGCCTTGCTGTTGCCTATTCTGTTCTTGTTTGCTGGCCTGCTTGTATGCGTGGTTCTCCTCGATGAAGCTATACTGATAGTTAAATCGACGCTATCTGTCGAATTTGTAACGCATCGAGTCATACATGCAGCCCTTCATGAGATATCAGCAGGTGGGCACTCAGACTTGGCACTGTGGTTGGCACACTTGATATAATGTAGCGTTCATTTCAAAGCTGACACGAACACAATCGTTAGGTAGGCACGTAGGGATTACTTTCCAGATGATGTTTGCTCACCCATCTCGATCCTCAAAAGGAGCAGACATGATCTACCATCACGAGTTAGACAAGAGCTGTAAACGAGATGGAACCGGATAAACCTTGGTCATCATTCCACGCCATGTGACGACATGGGCATCTATCTTCTGGCCTCCTTCGCGCTCATGCGCGGCGATAGTCTGCAGCAAACTATCGAGATGCTCATCCCCAGAGTCGTCATGCTTATCAAAGCGATCGAAACCTTTGGAGAGGTCTGCGCCTATGCTTGGGGGGTAGTACCATGACAACGAGGAATCGTCTAGACGAAACTGGTGCTCGTCGTCGTACGAAAAACAGGCGATCTCCTACGGCATGATGAGTCGCACCTTGTTGGCAATTGACCAGAGCGGATAGCCGGAACAGGTGGTTGAAGGTTGGAGAGGAACGTACCTTGGGTCGCTTCACAGGTTCACTTTCACCCGTGAAGCGGCCAATGGGCTGGATACTGAAGACTGGTTCAGACATGTTCGCGTTAAAGCGATTCCATCGTTCGCGACGCCCACAGCGATATATTGAGTGTTGATACAGTCGGCAGCATGTACGTATACCAGCACTGAAACGTGTACCATCACTCGGGCGCATACGATGGACTGCGATTTCAAGTTCACTAAATCAGTCTCTTCTGTCTTTGCAGTTCGGTGGCCGTTTCAGTGGGTTCCTCGCGACAACGCGCGACAATACGGGTGGTGATTAGGGTAGGCGGAGCCACTGACAACTAGATGTCCAGCTCGAGCCTGTTCTTGTGCCCGGACGGGTCGCCATTAGAGTCCAAAATCCTCTGACGAATTAATATGACCCTTCCCATCTTGGCAAGGGCAAAGTGTAATTTAATTACTGTTACGTGGAATAGGTCAAATGGCTCATGTTCGCATCTATAGCCTTGGGTTTGTACTCTCACGGTATAATTGCGTCGAGACCTCGCACTGACTTGCATGTCTTTTTCTACCTCACGCATTCCGAACTCGATTATCATCATTATTCATAGCACATGCAAGAGTACATGTTTAGGTACCAACCTGTCTGCTGAGCGTCTGTTATTCGACAAGTACCAGGGCAACTGGATTCATCTCACGCTTAGCATTAAGTATGGCCTGTTACTGTATTGTCCCGAGCGTATCAACGTAAGATGCCAGCTGATACTTGTTCAACATGTACATCTTTAGACGAGAAGATCAGAGGAAGCTAAGGTGAGTGGGTTACGGGTATGCTCCAATGTAGCCTACCTAAGCAAGCCACGATTATTCTCGAAATGGTCTTGTTGCGTCGAATTCGCATGATGGATCTGGAAGAGACAGAGTCTCGGGAACTTCTGAACAAGAAAGCTGGCCGCAAAGTACCGAAGTCGTGTCGTGTCAGTATCAAACTACTGGATGGTCCTATATATAGGACTTTGGGTAAGACGACGGACAATTTGGGGGAAACAGCTTGTGGAGTTGCACCCCGAACCCAGCGGGCTAGACAATTGGCTAACGGTAGGTCTGCCGCCGTCCCACACCCCATCGTTACCTGCCTACTAGTACGAGTTACCGTACCTCTTTTCTCCCAGACGTTGGCCCAATATCCAGTTCCTCGTGGTGAATCCTCACCCGATTGCAAGAGTCGAAGAAGAAATCTTGCGTTCCTGTTGCAAAATCTCACCTACCTATATCCCACCAGCGTCGTCATACCTACAACCCGCCTCCGGCTCGACCCAGTACACGACAGCGCGTCCGCCCTCCCCATCCCCATCCTTATACAACACTAGCATAACACACCATGGCTGGCCGCGCACCACCACCGAACCTGCGACAGCCCACCAGTCGCACCACGCGAGCCGCCACGGCCACCACAGGAGGCGGCGTGCGACGGAATTTGTTCACATCGCAGCTTACCCGCCGCCCCACGTCGTCAGCAGACGCCAATGCTCCAGGTACAGCGCTCACACCCTCTTCCAACCCACCACATACCACGTTCTTATCATCCAATCCAGCCGAGACCGTCTGCCTCGATCCCCAAGCTCTATCCGATGCCTCAGAGATCGTCATCCGCGACCAGAACGGCGAGTTCGAAGTCGGCGACCCGCCTACGCCTCCCCTCGACGACGCCGAAGAGGATCCCGCGCTCGATGATGCACAGGAGAATGAACGTACGAACCACGATACAAAGACAATTCTCCAGGGCTGGCATCCTGACTGACCATCCTGACTGACCATCCTGTGTGCATACAGGCGAGAGACGCAAGCTAGCCGAGCTGGTCCGACAGCATCAGATGAGTACCCGCATACCCGCACAGCCCGAAGGTTTGCGCATCACCTCCCGAGTTCCACGATATGTAGTTATCACGGATCAACGCTGACATGCAAGAAGAAGTACTGGAGGCGTTACGAGCCAGCATGAGGGCCAAGGTCGCCGCATTGACCGACGATAATTGGATGTACGAGGCCGAGGAGCTGGCGCCCGTCCGTTGAGATATTGTCGCCAAGGGACACTGGTCTTAAACTAAGTAGTAGTCTCTATATTGTATCCTTCTACGAGCCCCCCCTTGCCCTGGCGATACCAATTTGGACCAGCTAGTCCAGGCCCTCCGCCGCCGGCATCGATGTCGGTCCCTTGACAGCAGGCTTCTTGGAGCTCCCGCCCGCGGGTGCAGCACCTCCACCGAAGAAACCACTCATCATGTCCATCAGGGGGTTGCTCTGTCGGGGCTTCTGTATGCCAAAGTACATCTCGGCGATCATCTCCAGTGCCTCGTTCCACATCTCGAGCTCTTTCAGGTGGCTCGCGTACTTGGCCGCCAGCTGTCTGTACAGGTCTGCGCTGCCTCTCTGGATGGCTAACAGCAAGAGTCCGAGGAAGTTGAGGAGGGGTATGCTAGGGTAGACGCGGATATCGGCGCTATTGCTGCTCACGTCCTGCACGCCCAGCTGGGCTGACCTGTCTTCGTTGAGAGCGCTGGTGAAGACGCGGTAGGAGGTGTTGGCAGCTCGCACATTGGCCGTTATCAGGTACGGCAGGACGGCTCGGCCGGCGTATGTGGCAGCGGTGTGGGCCTCATCTTCCTTGAACCATCCGTACTCCATGCGGGCCAGGACCTCGGCGGAGTCCTTGGTGCCCAGGACGAGATGGCGTTCGGCGTCGTAGGTCTCGTGCTCCTCTGCGTAGAGGGAGCCGGCTACGTGGTGCAGCTCGGGATCGCCTGCTGGGTATTCACCGAATTTGGAGGACCACCTGGGAACCCTGTTAGCTTCTGTGCATGTACTCTGGTAGCTCTCGAGAGGCTTGAACAGACAGAAGATGCACCTACGCTATTATCTCCCCGATGTACTTCTTCCGTGTGGGCTCGTCGCTGTCGAACAGGCGTAGGCAGGTGAGCAGCTTGCCCTTGGTGGCAGAATCAGGCTTGAGCTCGGCCTGTTTGTAGGTATCGACGAGTAGAACGCAGAGATCGCCTCCGCTGCCGCCCTGGCCGGCCTTGAGCAGGGACTGGGCGACATTGTAGAGGATGTCGACGGCGGCCGACCAGTTGGAGGCCTTGGTGTACCGAGCGGCGACGACACGAGTCTGCTGCTGGGCTTCGTAAAATGCGCCTTCGCTGATGCGTGACTGCAGGCGGGCTATGATCTTGTCGATCTTGTCGCTGCCTTTGCTGGCCATTGCTGACGTGGCGCTTGCTGGCGCTTGCTGGCTCTGTCGGGCAGGTCAGGGGGGATGAGTATTGTTACTGTCTCTTGAGATGTATTTTACAGTCTAGAGGAAAACAGTGGCGATTGGCTGTGTATGTGCTCGAATGCAGATCGTAGTGTTTGTGAAGTTGAAGTCTTGGACCGTTGGCGGAGCTGGTTGGTGGGGTTTGGTGCGAGTTTGCGGGCTGCTCCCATCCCACGGCCTGCGCCGCATCATCGAGTTGTGGGCCAATTGATCGATGGCCGGGGACGTCTCTCAACCCTGGACTATCTGCCATGAACTCGCTGAGAGACGCTGTAATCACCAATTACCCCGCCTTTCCCAGATCTTTAGGTGAGGTAGGTACCGCGTGAATCACGACATCTTCCAGTGAGAGGTGTCACTACCGCACATCCGAGGTTTCAGTACCTTACCAATGCTTTGACCCCTCCTCTTCCTCCGTCACTGCCTTTCACACAGCAATATATATACTCTAATACCGCGACCCCCACTAAGTCGAATGGACGGACTCGCACACGAGCCGTACTCAGCTTAGCATTGATGGTGTAATGGTAACATCTAAGCTTCCCATTCGATGAGTTCTGCTTAGGCCCCGGGTTCGATTCCCGGTCAATGCATTTTTGCTTTTTTGGGCCGGCTTTCAGTTTCCTCCAAGGTCTGCGCGCTCTTATTGCTAATTTTATTTATCCCATCTAGTGGTGTTTTCATCTCTCGGTTGCGTTTCAATCAAGTTTACTACAAATACACCTTCTGCAAGATTGGCCGAAGATGTGAGCAGCCAACACTTATAACTGGTCTCATGCAAGTCGGTTCGCACATAGAAGGGATACCTGCCACACCTACACCACATTCCGATAGACAGTCGCTTTATTCTTCCTACCCCGGTGGCCATGGCACTTGTGTGAACAGATCTGATTCTTCCACCACGAAAGACTTGTCGGTGAATTGGGGTTCAAGCTTAGCTGAGTTCTACCTTGGTACGAAACGTATCATGTGGACGCACTACCACGAAACCTCATCTTAAACCTTTCGAGCGCTCACAGTTGTATTTAGATCACCGTTACTCTTTGTTCCAATAGCGAAGGCGTCGCTGTCAGGCAGGAAATCATCGGCCGTCGCTCCGTGATATTGAAAATCGTAGCGGTTCACTAGCGTCGCGAGCACAAGGTACAGTTCGGCCCATGCAAGATGCCTTCCTAGACAGTCCCGAGTACCTCTCGAGAAAGGTGCATAGACGCTGTCTGTCCTACTCTTCGCTTCCGAGTCCATCCACCGCTCCGGACGGAATAGGAAAGGCTCTTCGTACATCTTGCTGTCTGTATGCATGAGGACAAGCGTCATACTAACTGGTGTTCCGGCGGGAATGCGCCAGCCATCATAGAAGAGATCTCTGTTGGCAACGCGGCCCAGGCGCCCGCCGATTGCAGGACTGAGGCGTAAGCCCTCTGTGATGGTAGCTGTGAGGAACGGGAGCTGCTCGAGCACTTTGAGCTCTGGGACCTCGTCGCCTGCTGGGCATACAGATGCCAGTTCTACTCGCAGTCGATCCAATATCATCGGATTGCTGTAGATATTGAACAATGTCAGCCGCAGTGTGGCCGCCGTGGTGTCGATCCCGGCACTAGCCACAACCGATACATCGTCCAAGATCCTCCGTTTCGACTTCTCAGCCGGCGGTAGCTTCGATTTCACGATCTCATGAACTATATTGCGATGATCCGCTGTAGACGACTCCGCCTCCTTCATGAGTTGCTCTGTGTCTTTCTCGACCCATTGCAGGTAGCCGAAGAACTCCTTCATGGCGGGATCACCATATTTCATGATGAACCCAACGGGTATAGCTTGCAATATTGGCATCCAGAAGCGGACGTGCTTGGAAATGCGCCATATCTCCCCACCGCTCTCTGCGATCAGCTTCAATCCGACGTCGAAATCCTCCTTGTCGAGACTGCCGTAGCTTTTATCGAGAACATAGTCGTTTGCCACGTCGCGGGTAAATGCCATGACGGCAGGGCCGAGGTTCATCGTTTCGCCGGATCTGGCGAAAGCCGATAGGCGGGAGGTCAGCTTCCCCAGAAAACCTCTGATCCTGTCTTGATGTGCCACGATCTTGGCTTTGGAGAAGTATGGAGCTAGAGGCTGTCGACGTGCCTTGTGGGCTGCATGATCTGTCGTGAAGAGTGTTGCGCCGTAGGATGCGAAGGCATCGATCGCCCATGCGTGCTTGTCCCAGTGGCCGTCTTGGCGATATAATTGCTCGAAAAATGACGGGTCGTTGACGTGGATCTCGTATGGGCTGATTCGGACAATTGGCCCTGTAGCTAATTAGCTTCCAGTACTTGTAAGGCATACCTATGTGTGATGAAATAATCTGAGCAATCAGATTTGTTACCGTATTTTTCGTGCAGTTCCCGGATCTTGAATGTGTATTTTCCACCCTGTACTACGTCGTAGTATGCCTCGTACCAGCGTGAGAGCGCAGCAAGGTTAGGGCCAGGGATGTTCGATATAGGACTCAGAAATAGGCGATAAATGACAAGACTGGTGATGTAGATTGCAAAAACCGTCGCTGCGGCCTCCCACTGAGTGAAGACATGTACTATGGACTGCATGCTAGCTAACCCATTGATGAACTTACACGGGCAACTCGTTGACGCAATTTAGGTAAGGTATGTTATGTGTTAGAGGTTGAGCGATTGAGATTTCTCACATACGACACTTAGGTATTCGGATTTACATCTGGCGTTATCAATTTCCAGACATGCAAAAGTACTCATTCCCGACAATGCCGTCTTTGAACGTAATTGTAAATAAGCACTTGCAAGGGGTCATGCTAGACCTGGTCTGGTACCACAACTTGGAATCCGAGAGTAGGCCAAGGCAACTTCTAAATAGTAGCCAGTTACGTGGACCAGGACTGTTTATGGGCTGTCTCCCCCTTCCTTGAAGAACGACCTATATACACATGCTTAATTGTCGTCATGGGACACCATGCGATAGGGATGAACTCAGTCGTATGTAAGCTGTAAGCAGCGATACTCGTCAGGCTTTAAACGGCTTCTTCCGTAATTACCGGTGCAGCTGCGAGTATATCCGACGACACAGAGAGATGTGTATAGGTGTTTTGTTTCCGAAGGTTAGGCATAAACCTATACTTGAGAGCAATATTGCCATGTTGCATTCTTCAGTTTGTTCCCAAAAGAGCTGATGACCCTGCAGAATGGTATGGTAGCTTTATCGGGAAGAATTGTGTTTCATTTCGAAAATCGTTTTCAGTGACTACATAGTTTTCCCATCGTTCAGTCAGCCCACACATAACACTGGGTTATCAACCTAGCCGAGGGAGGAAGATAGCTGATATCCACAAACAGTCGTCAATTAAAGCCACTTCAAAGACTTCATTTGAGCTTATTTTATCATTTGAGTTGTAGAACCATTGAGTACACCGACACTCACCTACTACCTTTAGCAAAACCCATCTGTTCGGAATCTTACCTCATCTAGGGCAGCCCTGCGAAAGATGCAGTGGGCCATAGAAAAATTCGCGATAGAAACATTTTCGGTATCCTATTCACAATGATGTGAGAACAATACTCCTTTGAGACACGAACATTGACATGGGCATATCCACTGCCATTAAGTTGTCGCGCTATCGTGCTAAGATTTTGAGTTTGTCTTGAGATAGTCAGTGTCCAGTTAGGTAAAGCTACAGACAAGGGTAGACACGATGAATCTGTTGGCAAAGAAGTGATTCACTATAACAGACATGTCATGCGTCACAATCGATGACACGGAGGGGCCACCAATTGTCACTATTTACCTGAAGACACTTCGGTCTACGCTGTCCCCGCTTTGGAGGTTTAAGTATAGGATAATAGCGGCAGGGTCATCATTGGTTGTGATAGTCATCAGAGGGACAACTCCTCTTAATCCGCAAGCCACCAGAAATACCCGATACGTTATAGTTTGACTGGCCTGCTAAGTAGCCACTCCAAATAGTCGAAATGCAGACATATAGCTCGAGCTAATAGGCACAACACCCAAACGTCCTAATATACCCGAATCCCACTTGCGTGACACACCATTCGACTACGCAACGCAACCTAGATACAACTACCATGGTGTTTCCATGTTAGCGTCGCAAATGTGACTGAACATAATCGGTCGGCCATATATTAGCAATGGCCCGTGAATGTACCGTTTCATCAGATCAAGGAGATGAATGGAGCATGTGAATGCCTGGGTCAGACCCTTAGGTTTGCAATCAAGTAGCATCTGTGACACCAGCGAGTCAGAACCACACATTCTTCTGATGTAGTGGTAATGTGCGTATATGTTTAGACGCAGAACTATGAGCACAAATCTGCCATTACGGTAACACGTGTAGTCCTAGGAAGGGCTTAGCTTTCATCATTCAGACGATTGTACAGGGGTACCTTTGGTGAACTGCCACAATAGTCAAGGTTGATGCGATGATAGCTGTAGAGAGTCAGAGAGGGGTTCCGTATCACATAGATGAAGATAGCCATGACACAAGCCATCTGTGACCTCACAAGGAGACAGCAAGGGGCGAGGGAAGGTGAGCTGTGTGACGCATGGCGCATTGAACATCCTTCAAACTTGTTTCTTTATCGCACATGATTCCAGTGTCAGAACCATCCATTGTTTCCATAAGACGATACTTGAGATGAACCCGTCTGCTATACGGTGCGATCATTGACTGGCCAAAGGGGTGAAGCCACCTTAGAGATAGGGATTATGTTACCATCCTGACTTCCTTCCTATATTCATTTCAGTACCACAAACCCATTGCAGGTCAATGATGCAAGGTACATTTGTGTGATTGAGATTCAGGCGACTGAATCCACTTAATAGTGAATCTCCCAAAGCTCCTTACCCCAGAGTCTATAAATACACAGCAGGCCTCGTTCGATTCCAAGCAACCCTCACAGCATCTACACCCCTCTGCTAAGTTCATCATCTCCGTCAACAACCATTTATCAGCAACTGATAAGATATCCCTGATACCCGAATCTCTTCCAACCAAGGTCAACATGATGAAGCTTTTTACCTCGGCAGCCTTGTTGGCTGCTAGCTTCTGCTCGTTTGCAGTCGAGGCACTTGCGGTCAACACTGAGCCCGACGCCTCTGCCCTACAAAAGCGAGGATTCACTGCCGATTGGAAACCAACTGGACAACAAGAATTCCGCTGCCAGTTTGAGCAGTGGCTTAACAGACCCACTAGTTTCACTGCTCCAGTTACGCAGGATTGCCTCGACGCAATCGGTGATCTCAATGCCAATCATCAAGGCTATGTAAGAGTCTCCTAGCGGCGATCCGCACTCGGTCTTGGGTTTATCTGGAGTCGGTTTCGCTATTCTCACGGGCAAGAGCCTACAACTACTCTTTCAAGACTTTTCGACATTCCTGTGACGAATGGACATTGACTCAAGTTAACACAGTGGGTTACGGATGGGTGGCTGGGCGAAGACACTACTATGCCAGTGTACATGCTCTATGGCTATAAAACTTGTCAGTTCTGGGCCCAAGGCACCGCGCAGATTGCGACCGAGTAAGTCGCCGACTCCCGCAATGTCCTCTATGCTTTTCCTCTATATATCAAGTCACCTACTGGTACTATGACAGAAGATTCTGACTCATTCGACCTAGTGTCGGGAGCGGTGATGTCCTTGCACTGATTACATCGGCTTATGAGTCGGCCAGTTCGAGCGGCCAGGTAAGCATTCACGGACTTCCTTTTCCTCTCGGGTGGATTTTGAGAGTTGGATTCTTTGATCTACTCCCAGGATAACCAGATATTGCCTGTCAACTCCGAGAGTATCCCAGAAACGGTAATGGCTGACTCCGATTACATAACAGCCATTATGGGCCGGTGAGAGTATTAGGTGCGGTCAAAACGAGCTTTTCGTCCGCGTCGTGAATGATTCAAGTAGCCAGCACTGATGACCTGATGGCATAAGGTATCATCTTGGCTCCTGAGTGACGACATGGCGAAAGATATCTATGGAGCACTTGATGTGGTCGTCATGAAGATGCAGCACAGCGGATTGTCATAGCATTTCCCAGAAGAGGTAGATCCATAGTATATCAATGACAGATTCCACCATTACTGGAGTCTCTGTTCCAAGCGCTGTGTGACATGCAGAGTATCAAGTCAGCCGGCGGTAGCTTGTGAGGGTTCTCCTTGGGTTAATACCTATGTAGAATGTCTGCCACACAGGCGAAGAACTACATAGATCATGAAGTGTTAATAAAGAACCGAAGAGATCAATGTCGCTGCTGATGTCTTGCATAATTTAAGATTTTCTACCCTTCGCCAGGTGCCGGTATATACGTCGTATGCCACGGGTGACCCTTTACTGTCACAATCCGACAGCGGTTCGTTGACAGATGTCATCTTTCTGCTACTTTGTCTCCAGATGGCTGCACTCTTTCTTTAAGACCACGAAATGACCATCCCACTTCAAGCAAATTAATCAGTAAATGCCAGGACGCATGGTGCATATGTAGCATAGTGAAGTTTAGGGGGGAAATTGTAGCCGGGCGATTTCTCAGAAGACTTACTGAAGTTGGAGATAATCCAGTCACTTATCGTGGCGGGCAAGAACTGATTGCCGAGCCAGCTCAGAGTTGCCCTACCTCCTATCCACATCTCTTTGCTCGGCCACCGTCTGAGGCTATTCTCAACAACAATCCCTGCGTACTTCTCGGTCGACATCGTTTGAGTGTTCGTCGCAGCCTTGCCGGCAACATCTGCTTCGATGATATCTCGTGCTGATGCATATGCGCTGTCTTCGTGCAGCACAGCCCCCGATGAATTCTTGAAGAAGTTGGTGCGAACGCCACCAGTGACAACGTGAAGTACATCAATCCCAAAGGGAGCCAATTCTATTCGCAACGTGTCGTTCATGGAATGTAGCGCAGCTTTGCTTGCGTTGTATACTCCCTGCCAAGGGACTGCAAATATCGTTAGCAGTTGAATTCGGGGCCTGATTCCTCGCGAGCGGCTGGAAACCATGGATCTGCCGAGATTTTCACGCTAATGCATGGTACAGATCGTATCTTTGCCATCAGTAGGAGTGGAGGAAAGAACTGCGCCGACCTTGCATTCTTGATGTCACAGATCCGATATTGACGATCCGTGCTGGTAAACCATGGCTTGCAGCCGCTGCAAGCAATGGTGTGAAAGCCTGACACATGGCCAACGTGCCCCATACATTGACATCAAAGATCTTACGCGCCTCGTCCAAGTCTGCATCCAATAGTGGCATCATATAACCAGAGCCTGAGTTGTTGACTAAGATGTCCAGGGTGTTGTTGGTGAGATTCGAGACTTCTTGGGCAGCATTCTTTAGTGATGCCTTGTCGACGACGTCAAGCTCCAAGACTTCGATACCTAGGCTTTTCAAATGTTCAACTTTGGTCAGGTTTCTCGCTGATGCCAGGACTCGTAGGCCCCTGCGATGGTACTCGAGCGCGAGCGCGTCGCCAATGCCTCCTTGACTGCAACCCGTGATTAGGACTGTCTTCCTTCTCGCAGACATGCCTCGTGGTATTACTGGCGGCGCAGCAGGTAGGGTGTGGTGGATTTTCTGGGTCTCGGAGGGGTCACTGGGACATCAAATGAATTCGAAATGAGATCAGAAACATCTGCCATTCATCGTAAATATTGATGAGGTCTATCGTTACATCCCTGGTGATCCCCCGCACGATTCGACGATCCTTATCGACGAGTCTCGAAGCCAAGACAGGTTGGAAAGTTACAACACCGGCGGAACATACGCATGACGTCGCAGCGCATTAAAACATTGCGATTCAACCTGGAACGAAGTCGGAGAAGGTGTCGCGGCTCTGGCGGAGCGTCGAGTTGTGGTCGGCTGCCGAGCTGCCCATTGCTTTGAAGTTTGCATTGACGTGTCTGCAGAGTGCTCGATACGTACAAGAGTCAAGCCATGACCGGGGTGTTAGCGCGTCGCGCATGATGGAATGCCCAACTTCCCAGGACCCTCTCGTCTCAAGCCGGACCCGCGGCTTCGACTCATCGTGTCGTCGTCCTGCCTGCTAACGCAGACCATATTCGACCAAGACATCCAAACACGGTAGTAGCATCTCGACCAATTTGGCAGTACATCGTCTCGGCGCTCGATAGTATATGAGATACGGGGGAGACGGCTGTTTGAGAATCGAAGCTACATTAGCCCGGCCGCTCCAACCGTGAGCACCCCCGCTCTGCCAAATTACGGATTATAGCGATTCAAATGCCTCCTCGCTTACAGTTCACGGATGTACACAGCAGTATGAGGCACGACTCCATCCAGGTACGGCTACCTAGTGGGTATTTTCCATCCGCGCGGCGTGTGCAGCCACACTCACCTTCGAGACCGAGACCGAGATGAGAGACGTGCCATAGGTCTCACCACCACCATAGGTCTGCATAGGCTGGCTGCCGAGCTGCGCGTGAGCCACGCTGGGCCACCGTCTCCACCTCCCTGGCCTCTCTGCCTGGCCATGAGTCCGGGAGCTTCTGCGGTAGGTCATGATCCAGAGGCAGCCTCTCGGCTGGGAAGAACCGACGCTGAGCAGATCAGTCAGAGATCAGTGTCCTGACGGGACCTGGAGTTGTACACGTGTGCACCGCCACTTGGCTTTGGCGGGCCCCCCAGGACCCTGACTTTCGATATCCCTGGCCCTCGCGCCCATTGGCCGTTGAGGGCTGTTTGGAGATCTCAAACAGGCTTTGGACCCTGCCGCTGCCCTGTTTTCAGGCGCGCTACGCCATTTGAGGGAAATTTTAGCCACACGGGTCAAGCCACTCAGGTCCCTTCAAACAATTGGACTTGGAAGACACGGCCAGCTTTAATTAAAGAGAAGGTGTTTTCTTTGGAGACCGCCAGTCGTTGATAAACGACCGGCCGTCTCTTTTTTTAGAATTTGATTGTTGTTAGTTTTTCTCTGCTTGCATGCTGTGCTTCTTACCCTCGTTCTCTTAGCTATATGTCTTCATTTCTCGGATCGCTCCTCTTATCGTAGCGTACATTGTCTGAATACTGTTCCTTGACAGCGAGGTACATGGTACGCGAGGAGACGGAATCTGTCAACGTGCTGACCTGATGGCTACCGAAGTCGCGGAAGCTGGTACTGCTCCCGGTAGCGCTATTTCCAACGAGGAGATACATCCATATAGGATACATGTACGTTATGGATCTAACCTTGAGATCTGGATCTTCGTAGTAACCTATCCGTAGGTCTCAACTCGATATCTCAACCTCACCAGGCAGAAGCTAGAGCTCACCAGGTTGCCTCATGAGGAACCTGAGCCCAAGTCTCGGCACTGGTGGCAGCCAAAGTCTTATGTCGAGCCACTCATCGATTTTTGGTAAGTGATGCAGTCTTCGACAGTTTAATACGTCCAATATCTATAGACTCTAGATTATGTCCTCCTATGGAACGTGTCGAACGGCGGGCGGGCGTGCGCAGGCGATGAGTCTTGGTTTAACGTGATTTTCAATATGACAAATGTTTCCTATCTTGTACTTCACTATCATCTCATTTTGATCCGAAACCGTTATTGTCGAAACCATAGCTAACCTCTTGGTAGGCTAGAACAGTACTCTTGGCGAGAGCAAGAAGAGATTATGAATGACCATCTGCCGCAGTTTCGGACAGCATTCAGCATCGCAACTATCGAGCCACCCATCAGGATACATTTCATACACGTTCGCTCATCGCACGTACATGCTATACCGCTCTGCTTGATTCCTCCTTTCCCCTTCTCCAACCTGAGCTTGGGGCATTTGGTCAAGCTTTTCACCGAACCAGAGGACAGCTCGAATAGTCAACCCTTTCACCTAGTAATCCCGTCGCTGCCCGGTCTGGGCTTCAGCGACGCGCTTCCTACCCAAACCCCAATGATCTCGACAACAGCGGAGCTACTCGATTCATTAATGAGGCGCCTAGACTACCCTTACTATCTTGCGACAAATGCGGCGGCAGGGGTCGCTTCGCCTGCACAGATAGACTATAAGATTGCCGAGTACCTTGCTATGCAGTACACAGATTCATGTATCGGCACTCATCTGATTTCTCCACCATTGGCGCAGCCGCAAATCCAGGAAGCACCGTTAGAATGGGCAAAATGGTCCATTGCGAGTTTTTTTGAAGCATCAATACTGGGATATCGCGAGGAAGACTTTTCCGCGCTGAGATACAACGGAGGCACACCCCCATCAAAGAAACAGCCAAGTCCTGCACAACTTGGTCTCAACCGACTCGGACTTACCGAACCTAATACACTAGCATATGCTCTCTGCGACTCACCCACCGGCCTCCTCGTGTTTGCTATGAAGGGACTCCGCATTCTGGCACCCCAGAGAAAGTTTACATCGACGGAGATCATCAACTTCACACAACTCGCTTGGTTACCTGGGCCCGAGTCCGCGCTGCGATTCTGGGCACACTGTTTGCAAAATGCGGAGAAAGCCCGGAGGAAACCAACTGTCAAGCCGAGAGTCGCCGTTACAGTATTCCTCGGTGAAAGACCAGGGCAGACTTCCGGTGAAGGCAGCGAAGACGATGAGGCAATGATTCCTATGCTCCCTGGTATTGCAAAGAAGACATACTCGTGCCCCAGTTGGGCCAAAACAAAGTATAACGTTCTGTACGCCAACCGAGCCAGCGGTGAGCCTGGTCTTCTGGCATGGGAGCGACCAGAGCTTGTCGCGGCGGGTGTGAGGGGATTAGCTGCCGCAGTCTTGAAAGCAGACCAGCGGCTCAAGCCCGTTGTGGCCCCTGAGATCGCTCCTTTGGAGCAAGTAGTATCTGTCCCAGATGATGACCCTGCACAGGGGCAGGCGGGCCCCGAAACACCAACACAGCATGACCAGAAATTTCTGGCACCGCCATCAATTGCAGAAAGATTACATCCATCGAGGGAAGTGAGCGATGATACCAAGGTTGCTAGCGATGAGAATCTTGTAGCGATGGCGAAGACGCCGTCGCCGATGCCCACCCCGAGTCCTGTTCCTTCGCCAACCCCAACTACCACAGCCTGATACCAGTCGAGGGTAACGGACAGACAGAGGAGAATAATGAAGATGACGAAAACTTATAATGAATAGAAACATCACCACAAGTGTCAAATAATATCTAGAGGGCTACATATGGGAGACGAACTATACCAATTTCCAATGGCGGCGGAGGAGTTTTGGCTATCAGCAAATTCGCTCCAACGAGATTAATGGGAAAACATGTAGGCGTACGGCAGACAGGAATATCACAAGGGCTAGGGACTGGTGTGCTTTGGAAACCTTCCGCACGACCTATAGATGACAACGAGATACCACGCGCTCCTTACTTAATACACATACTATATAAAGACCTGACCTGACGATAACGAAGCACACGTGAAGCAGGTATGCACATAAGATGTAAATATGAAAACGGGAACGAACACGACACTGCGGATGATTGAACAGTGCCAATCTATGCTTTGGAGGCGTCGGTTCGTAACGCTTGATGGAAAGAAGACTTCACTAATACAGCTACTTGATCCCAGCAGTGCTAGCTCTACTATGTCTTCCTCGTTGCATCTCCTAAAGTACACAAAAAATGACCCACTCTGTGATCATTTGTTTCAATGGCATGGATGTGGTGCTCAAGCAATTCACCACAATGGTCTCCATCTCTATAGCCAACCTGGGCATGTGTAGTGTTTACCCGAACTATATAATCATCGAGGTGATTGTGGAGCTTCTGGTTCTCGACCTCAATAGGTATAATGGTTTTGCGATTTGCGAATTGCCATGGCTGGACTGAATGGGCCAGCTCTGATTAACTGCTCTATTGGTCTCATCTACAACAATCGTACCCTTTTTGCATCAACCTTGCACTAGGTACCCTGGATGCAAATTTTACCACTTTTGAGTTGTGAGCCTCATAGTGAGCCATCCAATCTGGAGCTCTGCTTGGTGTAAAGCTCGACTTCCGACATGCAACTCCATACTCACTCGTCAGTCTGGACCTGTAACTGTCGCCTATCAAATCTATGCATTGGCTACCGTATAGCTGACACTTAGCCGAGAGAGCCTCAGACCAATGGCAACTGCTATGAGCCGTTCGTGAGTTGAGAGGGTCTCGTCCCTTGCCGCGCCCTGCGCCAAGCACTGCCCGTCGAACAGACCAGTGAGTGAGCACACAAAAGCTTGTCTTTCCTGCTGTGATCAAATATCTTTCTTCATAGGGGTATCGAAATGCTTCCACTCACGGATAAGACACCACCACCATTTAGTACATAAATTCAGATGTATGCAGTGCAGTAAAGAGCCACGGGATACTTGAATCACCGTAGGTAAGGTCTCAAAACTGTGTCAAACCCTGCCATCTAAAAAAGAATGAATGCCACACAGAGTCATTGCGCTCGGGAGGACGTTGGTTGAACAAAGATGCTTTACACGTATGGAACGGGTGACAAAACAAAAACGACTAGCGGCCTCGCCTCTCTATCTTCGCATGCTGGACCATCGACGCCACCTCTATTTCCCGTTCGCCAATCCCATCGAGGAGCATCTAGGACATCTACATGCGATTGGTGAAGGGGTTTTTAGTAATAGTATTAGACATATACACATGGGGGCTGCGGTTGGTGTTCCGTGGATAGAACGCCAGCCGGTTCCCATAAATGCCATCTCTCGTCATTGCCGAGCTGCCCCATGTTTCCATTCGATTTCGTCGTTCATTCCTTCCCCTCGAGAGACCAGAATCCGAGCCATCGATGTAGAGCGTGGGCATGCCAAGCCATGTCGGAGGGCGAGACGTCTACTTGGGAACATCGGGGTATAGGTCCTCCTTGAGAACAACGCCAAGCTCTTCCCGCAGAGGCTTGAGCTCATCGAGATATTGCTGGTACTGGCCCTTGTTCTCAACCTTGGCCTTGACGCCCTCGAAGATGCGAACGGCGGTGGGGAAGTCGTTGACCCTCCTGGCGGCCTTGAGGGCAGCCTGGAGAACGGAGGGAGAGGGGACGAGATCGTAGGCGAAGGCGTTGTTCAGGTTGCGCTGTGGTGAGCACCAGGGTTAGTGTTGTTGTCGCATTGCTGTTGGCCGTTCTGGCGCTCGAGATTGGGCCCGGGTTGAGGGAACCGTTGTGGGTGGAGCTGGAAGCTAGTGGTCTGTGGGTAAGGGGAAGGAAGAGGGCATGACGAACCTGAAGCTCGAAGACATCCTGGACACCGTCGAATTCCTTCTCGTATCTGGAGACAAAATGTTAGCTTCGGTTTGAGTTTGGCGTGCAGGCGATTGATGAGTATGTGCATTTCTGTGGTGGGATGCCCGACAGACTTTGGTCGATGCTCGGGAGGAATTGGGAGAGAAGGCAGGGCCATGGATTGGGGCTGCTGCATACCGGGCAGTGAACTCCTCAAACGTCTCCTCGTGGTCGCTGCGGCGAGAGACAGTCGTGCTGAAGTTGAGGCCGGAGGCGGCGAAGAAGCCCGGGATGATGGCGGCGCTGGCGTGGGAGGGAGCGACGGGACGGTATGCGCGGAAGAAGGTCTGGGTTGGGCCGCGAGCGGCGACGCGAAGGAGAGAAGAAGACATGGCGTGTGGGATTGGGAGTCGGAAGAGCGGAGAGGGTGCAGCGGCGAATGGCAGGGTGTCGGGTCGACGGGGTGGTGGTGCTGTTGCTGGTGTTTCGTGCCTCGCAGTTTGTAGAGGTCGATTGATCAGTGGTGAGTGGTGAATTCTGTCATCGAACGATGTCTGCGGAAGGATCGTGGAAAAGACGTGGGAAATGTCGCTCACAAAATAGCAGCATCCTGATTGGCCCTCTGCTTCTGCTTTATGGGGCCCTGAACGACCCAAGACCCGCACTTCCTCTTCCTCTCCCAAGTTCCAACTTTGAAGCTGCTTGCTCCCGTCCCTTTTCCCGGGGGAAAGGAGTTCGAACCTGTATCAATCGAACTGTTACTACTGCTCTGGTAACCTGGCTACCACTGGCCATCTCACGCTTGTCTTCAGTTCATCTCCAGTTGATGTCTGCCTTGTCAATCGCTGCTCGAGTTCGAGAGCTTAGCTGTTCACCATCTCTGCCAAAAGCAGGGGAAATTGAACACGCCCATTGGTCCGAGCTCATACAGCTACCTAGGTACCTAAGGTAGCTCCGACAGCACAAGCTCTTAAGTTCTTTAAGTCTACACCAACTTGAGAGCTGAGAGCTGAGAGCCGTCAACGTGTTGAACCTGCATGTGGCTGCACTTTGACTGCATCATATTCAGCCCTGCATCATTGACACATTTGCTAGGTACTGTAAGTAGCCGGGGTAGCTGCTTTTGTCCAGTCTGGATAAGCCCTATTCTATTATCACTTTTTGGTTACACAACATGTCTCTACATGATAACATCCCCATGTGCCACATAGGTTTTGTGTTGGAGACCTCAATGGCAATGCAAAATGTCAACTTTGGCATCGGCTGTTCGACTCAATTCTCAATCAAGAACTCTGTGCAAATGCTAGGTAGTTATACAATCGACCAAATTAGCACACGATGTGTGATACCTACGATAGCTACAGTTTACTTGGCTCACTACAGTTTATGGAGTTGTCCCCAGCCCTCACGAGCAAGCGGCTTACCCCAGGCCTCCTATCTATAGCCGCCTTTGTGGTGCCTACATGGTTATTATAGTAACACGTTTCATCACATGTGGCAACTCGCATTGTCCTACGATTCCAGATCTGTATGCATCATCCATTTTCACCATCCAGGTGTATCCATACAAATTCCACATGGAACAACATCGACCACCATGTATATTGAACTTCAAGCACAAGCTAGAGCTTAGCTTGAACCAGATGCACAGCACAAAGCGTGAAGCCTCACAAACTCTCATGAGTGCTGGAGAACTAACCCCCAACTCCGAGACCCTGACCGTGAAGTGCACCTGTGTATGCATCCACGACTGAATGCCTTTGGAAGTCCTTGGGTTGCTGTCATTTTATCCCATAATGGATATTCTGTCTCCAACTCGGGCCAGCCAGGCGAGCCAGATACAGCTGTACAGTTTACATCGAGCCAGTCATTACATGCATGCCGAGGTGTGTGGAGGGGTGCCTCTGACACGTGCAGATGCAAAGCCACACAGATTTAGGTACTACCTTACCTTCGTACCTTAGGTAATGTACTACTTACTACCTTGACAAACCAGACCCAGTCGTTCAAATATTGCAGAATTGAAAACTCGACAACGGCAGCTTACCTGAGTAAATGCCTTCGTACGAATTGTACAGCTTGTCCATCTCCATGGACATACCTATACAACGCGCACCTTTAAGAGCGCAGGCGGGTAGTAGCATGGATAAGTATCAGCATATCACCGTTGGGAACATTGAGGGCTTGGCGTCCGTCCCGAGGAGGCCGAGAATCCGTGCCGTTCAGTGGGCGATGTGGGCCGTCTTGACAAGACAGGGGGCGGTGACCTTCCAATTGAGTTGGCGGTAGCGGAGGGCCAGCAGATTGGCGAGATTGGTCATTAGTCGTGTCTGGGCAGACGGGATGCGGACCAAAAAAAACATCCCCTTTTGACGAGTTTAATCATCTTCCTTCCTCCTCCCGCTGCTGCACGCGCAACCTGTCGTCTCGTCCCAACGGCTCGCGTCATTCGCTCTTCTTCCTTTTTTCTTCTTCTCCACCGGATAGAGATAGAGAGAGGGTTTGCTGCATGTACGAGTTCGTGTCGTAGATTCACCACCGCCTGGACTTGTTCCATTCCTTCTTGTCACTCCTTCAACGACTTCTTTTGCCGCTGATCCAGCGACGTACCGACGACATACGCGATACCATATATTACCTTTACTACTATTTCGACCTTTCTGATCGCTTCTGATTGCCGTGTGCGTGCTTTGCCTCTGCCCACCTTATTCTCGAGCATCCGCGCCCTTCCGCCCGCCATGTCTTCCTCTCCCGCTGCATTGTGGGAGTCCATCCCCGTTCCGACCCTCGATCGCCCGTTCGGTGTCCATCTATGGCCCATATTCAACAAGGCTTTCGAGACCGTGGTCGGGTACCCTGCCGACGACTTCACATTTGTTGCCGGCAAGACTCCCCTGTCGACACTGAAGGAGTCCCTCATCTTCAGCGTTATATACTACACCGTCATCTTTGGTGGCCGTGAATTGATGCGCAACCGAGAGCCGTTCAAGCTCAAGACGCTGTTCTTGATCCACAACTTTATCCTCACCTCTGTCAGCGCCATCCTCTTGGTCCTCTTCATCGAGCAATTACTACCTACCGTTGTGCGCAAGGGCATCTTTTTTGCCATTTGCGACAAGGATGGTGGCTGGACTCAGCCCTTAGTTGTCCTATACTATGTGAGACTGCCTTGCCTGGCGCGACCTGTTTCTCCCAGGACCTGGAATGATCGCCAACAGTCTGCTAACATGTCTGGCAGTTGAACTATCTGACCAAGTACCTGGAATTCATCGACACCGTCTTTTTGTTTCTGAAGAAGAAGCCCCTGAGTACGAATTTCCCCAAAGCCCATGGTTGAAAGTCCTCTGCTTACACCACTCGTAACAGCCTTCCTCCACTGCTACCACCACGGTGCGACCGCCTTCCTCTGCTACACCCAGCTCATTGGATCTACCTCTGTCTCCTGGGTTGTTATCAGCCTTAACTTGACTGTTCATGTTGTCATGTACTGGTACTACTTCCAAAGTGCCCGAGGCATCAAGATTTGGTGGAAGGAGTGGATCACCCGCCTCCAGATCATCCAGTTCGTCATCGATCTCGGTACGTATCAGCAGAATTGCGTCGGACGCATGCAGACATGCAGGGAAAGGAGAAACGAGCAAGAACTAACAGAAGCTAGGATTCGTCTACTTCGCATCCTACACATACTTCACATCCAGCTACTTCCAGTGGATGCCAAACGCCGGCAAGTGCGCCGGAGAGGAGTTCGCCGCCTTTGCTGGAATGGGCACGCTTACCTCGTACCTCGTCCTGTTCATTTCCTTCTACTTCGCCACCTATAACAAGGACAAGAGGGCGCCCAGCTCGCGCAAGGCCCTTCGCCGCATGTCTCAGGCTCCTCTGCCTGACCCGCACGTCGTCGCCACCAGCCCCTCCGCCAAGACGACTGGTGCCAAGAAGACGAATGGTGTCACCACCCGTTCTCGCAAGGCGTAAATGTTGAGAGTGGTCGTTCTGTGTCAATCCATTAGTTTGGATCCTCACACCCTTTTGCTGACGACGAGGAGACAGCGTCTATTCCGGCAGGGGAATCCAGTTACGAGCCTTGTTATTGATGACATATTTATGGATGGTGGTTTGGCGGCGTGCTACCGGGGCTGGGGGGATCCAGCCTTTTTTTTGCGGGCAATGCGAGAACTTGCAAAGGCAGGAGTTTGGATGACCGGATGATGATCAAACGCGTCCAAAAATGGGGTGAAGGCCTCCTCTCACCATGTTACAATACTGTACAAAGCCAGGAGCGTGTGGAGCTACGTGCCGTGCTTGAAAAAGACGCAAAGGGGTACTGTAGATTATACTAATAACTGAATGACATATAATAGACATTGAAAACAAAGCAATATGGCACTCAGACTATGCTAGTGTCCAACGTAGAATAAATGTACCCTTGGAATCATTCTGTGCCAACCAGAGCTACATGTCGCCAGCCTCGGGGAATAGTCCAACTCTGGTCTCGTCACAGAAGACACAGTAGCCATCTCTTCATCTCTTGAATCAATCACCATATTGTAGACCGTCAAGTACGACTAGACTCTGTATGTGATTGGCTTAATAAATGTCAAAATGCAGTAACATAGTCGGCTCTTATTCATCACTACCTTCTCGTGGCATGATGCAATGACGCGTGATTGTTAATCCAAGTAAGCATGTGTGGTAGTAACAGTGAAGGGTATTTATATGGTATGATTATCGTGTAGGCTTCGACGTGGATCGTTCATAATGTGTTCGGTCCGGTAGCCTATGTGATTCATGGGCTTTGGGTACGGGAAATCCATTTTGATTTGTACTGCGAGGTGTTGGACTTTCTTAGGCATAGTACTTGATGTCTTGCAGCAATAATTCAGTAATGGATACCCCCTCACTACATGTGATGAGGCTATTGTTAAGTCATCGTTGAAATATTTGCATAGATACATGGTAGATAATCAGAACCAAAGTAGTTACTGATGGGAAATGTGTATTGACGGGAGTTCTCAGTGACTCAGACTAAGTAGGAAGATATTGTAACCAGTCCACACAACGGTTGCATTATCACATTGGCACAGGATGATGCTTCTCCCATTCTGGTGCTCCGTCTTCTGTCTATGACTTCGTGAGATTCATATTACTTGTACTTGGTATGTACTGGATATTAATAACTATGTCGTATGTCTTCATGCGTGACAGTTACTGTCACATATCACTATCTAATTAAAATTCGTCTACAGAATTCCCCAGTACAACGGCTCCCTCTTTAGATGAGGAGAGGGGCCAAGTAAGCAGGCTGCTCGAGGATCACAGCAGGACCAGCGACAACCGACTCCTTGGTGGGAGCACCCTTCGTATCTGCGAGACAGGCGACGATCACGCCCTTGGTCTCGAAGGCAGCGGGGATGGTGACGGTGATGTTCTCCGCGGGGTAGTTGGAGGTGTCGAGCGGTACGCTGATGTTGGCGACGGAGTGGAAGAACACGGCATAGTACTGGGTGTCAACCTTGAATTCTGGCTGGTTGGTCGGATCTGGGAAGGAGAGCACGATCTCAGAGCCGGGCGTCAACGACTTCGTGCCTTCAGCGGCGCCGATCGCGGGAAGACCCTGGCGGGGTGTGGGATAAATGGGGTTCTCCTTGGGGCAAGAACCGGTCACGATGTACGCGTTGGTCGAGTCCAGGATTTGATCCGGGTAGGGGTAGATGGTGTCTGCTGGCCCAGCGAAGGGGTTCTCCTTCCAGATCTCGAGCAGAGTCCAGACTTCGTGGCGGGTTTCCGTCTCAGCGATGGCGAGGAAGGCGCCTTGGGACGAGGGAATCTTGGCCTGTTGAACCAAGCCCGTGAGGAAAGCCATAGAAGAGATCTCAAGGACGGTGGTTAGGGCCAAAAAGGAGTCAGCATCGTAGAACGGGAACTGGTACTCGCAAGCTCCGGGCTTGACGGAAGTTGCAGAAATCTCGTTTTGGAAGATGCGCAAATGCCCGGCCTCGTTGTTGCGGATCTCCAGAACGCGATCATATGTGTTGTTAGGGTATCCGGCTTCTATGAACGTAGATGCGTTGAAGGCTTCCACCGCCTGCTGGTAGAATGAGAAGATGATCCATTCCGCAGACAGGAGGTTCTGCCAGATGGTGTCGTCAAGGCCTGGGGCACCACACTTGGTTGGCAGAATGGCGTCCTTCAGATATGCTGGGAACGGCGGCGAGATCTTGGAGTCGGTGCTGTAGATGTCGGACTCGCCCGGCTTAGGCCCATAGTTTGGGTCAGAAAGCTTCTGTGACGGGTTCTCATTGCCGGTGGCGAGTGTGCAGTTGTACGAACACGGCGTCGCCGCGGCCACAGAGAGCAGGCCGCTGATGAGCGATGCCTGTACCATAGATTTGATAGTCATCTTGGGCGTGTTCTGCAGGTGGCTGTCTGAGGGGGTGATGCACTAGCCAGAGAGGGATGAAGACAGACCCCAGGGAAGATCACCAGGTACGGTAGACAGTTTTATAGGAGACACGACCGAGATCAATTACGAAGACTGCCGAGACTGCCAGCGCCTGAGTCATCACGCCTAGCTCACGTCTTCACCATATTGTGCTTGTTTCAAGGCCAAGTGCCACGACACTAATGATTACCATGCTGTGCAGAAATCTCCGTGGGGCTCTTGATCAAGGCAACATACCTGGCGATGATCTCATGATATTAGAGGCTACTGCGAAATGAGCTGGCTGCCGAGGCCGCTGCCGTACAGCTCAGGAGCCGGACTTGTGCTCGCGATAGTGAGCTCCAGTGGTCAGCCAATGTCGAGGGGTGATTGCCCTGGCTAGCTCCCAGTAAAGCATTCGGATCGACAGACTCAGTGTAGCGCCTCATCCGCGCTACTGCAGGCTACTCGACGGCGGGTCGCCGATATGGACGGGCTCGACGGGAGATCTGGCATGGTATCGGCACATACTGTAGTTTGGGAAGTACTTGTCATCCATCTCCTCCACCCCATCTGCTCCCGAGACACTGACTGCCCTTTGTTTTGAGCTCTGGGTCTGGGTATCTGCAACGAGCTCTGTTTGATCCATGGAATAGATTATGCTGCGAGCAGGGTACGAGGACGATACGAGGACAGGTGCTGGATCTTGGTGTTGAGAGCCTTCGCCCTGTTGTAGTCTCTAGATGCTGGTTATGATGCACATCTGCAAAAGCTTGAAGCACTTGGGACGGCTTCTTCTCTTCCGATCGGCTGGACGCGTACCGCTTATCTCGCCATGCTTGGCTTGTGGCACGAAGGAAGGATGGGAGAAGACGAAAGCAGAGGTCGTTGCGTAGCTGAGAGATTGGGTTCCGCTGCGGAGCCCATGCGCAAATCTTCAGCTCACGGCGGGATTCTCCTGGATAGGTCGCGATCTTCGATGCTCTTGCCGCGTTGGGAACAGCTCGACAGCTCGCCACAGGAGCTGCACCCAACTGGGCCAAACGCTCGGCAAAGTGCTGTGACTAGGAAGGGGACTAGGAAGGGGACTAGGAAGGGGACTAAGCAGTTGCGAATGCTCCTAGCTGCGAATGCAGGCAAGCGAAGATGATAGTGCGCTGTGCATTATCAATAATTGCTCGAATGTGGACATCGCATGTCTTGTCGTGCTCGACCTCGCGGCTCTGTGGTGGCGCAGCGTTGGCGCCGTGTTGGGCGATGTGACAAGCCGATGCAACGACGTATGCCAAGATTCGAGGCTTGGATCTATTTAACTTTTCTGCATCCAGGTACAGCCCGTATGTACAGTTTACCTAGGTTTGGAAACCGCATTTGTGACAGCGTCTGTGACAATATTGTGTATACGGATTACATGCTTGGCAATTGGGATATAAGGGCCAAAAGCTCAGACTTGGCGTTTGGCATTCTTCGACTCCCGTAGCTATCTTCACATGTGTCGTGGTCACAACATTCTGTCGACTTGGGCGCTCAGGTCGTACCGTAGTGACTTGCCATGTGAAGACGATGACTGCTGCCAACAACTACGATGGAACTAATCTCCGCAATCTCGCTTTTGTAGACTTTGACTGTCTTGCCGATTCGCGACTCCTTGCACGTCTCCTCCCAGTATTCAACTGCCCCTAGACAAGACGCCCAATTCTGCACGTTGCCCAGACGAGTCGCTCACGTGATGACAGATGCAAACATACGTCCCTGGTTTTACAAGCCTCAGACGCAATAATTCTGTCACACCAGAAGTGGTTGTCTCTATACAAATATTCTCACGAAGGCGTAGGCGAATAATGGTTTGTCCGTAAGAAACTCTTGCTTTACACTCTCAGACAAGGTTACCCACGGTAGGTAGCAACTTACCTAGTCACGACAACCAAAGCATGCGTGTTGAAATACAGGTCAGTATTTCCGCCTCAGCGTCTCCTTTTCCGCAGTGCCCCCCTTGCTCTTCCAAAGCTTCATTTTGAAGGTTGTTCATGGTGAAATGGCCTATGCCCCAGCGCCAACAAGCATCTACTGAGTGATGCTGGCAATGGGCTCAAGTGGTGAGATGACGCAGACCGTTCCAAAACAATTATCAAGTCAGTTTCACTTTTCGCTCTGCGGACAAAGCAGCATAGTCCGGGGGTAGGACACAATTCCAACACCCGGTGGTTGAGGCAACAATACCTGGTTGGCATCTTCACTCGATAGCCATGGTACATTCAGTTCCGCCTGAGCTCACGTCGATTACCAAGGTTTTTGATAACATTTCTTTCTGTCTACCGTAACCCACTATCCTTATCCCTGACCCGAACGCCAGCCAGAGCGCCATGCGGCAAGGCTATGCAAAGCAGAGAAGCCCCGTCTGTCTCTAAGCACACTCCATCGCCTAACACCCAAACCCATAGCAAGTGGCTGAAGTAACCCGTCTAAGTATACACACCATGATCAGGATGAAATCACGGATCCCGCAAATGAGCAAATCGATTAGTGGCGCCGGGCGTCGGATTGAACAGAGCGCTCTGCCCATTGCCAGAGCTGGCATTCTCCGCCGCAGAAGGGCTGGTGCCTCGACTGCTACTCGGGCCCATGGCACTTGGGCCTCTGCCGTTCCTCGGACTCATGCCCAACGCCGTCATTCTAGGACTACGCGGTACACTAGACTGTCGTGTCTCTCTGCGTCCATTCCTTGCTGCTTTGAGCTCTTCCCTCAGTCGAGTGTTCTCCAGCTCTCGCTGACGTAGCAAAGTGTCCCTTTCCGCTAACAGCCGCTGCAACTCCCGGCTATTATCTGTAGACTGGATTGTGTTCGCCTCGGTGATGGTTTCATCGGCTTTACGCTGCAGACTCTTAACCTGCTGGTCGTAGGCCCTGTTCTCGGCCGACGTCTCCATGGCCCGCTGTGTCGCTTGGTTGTATGTAGTCCTGATCTGATCACGCTCAACCTCGGCGATGGTCGCCTTCTTCTCGAGGCTCGCTATCTGCGCTTTGGCGGCAGCCAGGTCTTTCTCCAATTCGGCCATCCTGGAAAGCTCTGGAATTGATGAAACGAGAAGTGTGGCATTCACCTCGGCGAGCTTCTTCGTGAGCTCCGCTCGTGTGTCTTTCAGTAAGGCAATCTCAGCTCGAGCAGAATCGAGATTAGCACTGAAATGCGATGCTTCCTTCTTAGCCGTCTTGCAAGCTGCTTCAAAGTTGCCACGGTCCTCTAGAGCCTCCATATAACGTCTCTGAATTGTGTTCTCCGTAGCGACGTGGTTGTTGACTTCTTGTTGGGCTCTTTCGCTGAGCTTTCGCAACTGCTTCGCACGAACTCGGCTCTCATGCAGTTTACTTTGGAGCGCAGTATTCTGCAATGTGTCAATCTACCTGCATGCAAGGTTGCAGTCCTTCAAAGAGAGTACAGGAGCCTGGCTTACTTCAGCTTGAAGACCCTCTAGCTTTTTGATAGATACTACGGCTGTAGCTTGGTCTGGACTATCAGGGTCCCGGTCAAGCATGACCTTCACCGTGTCATTGGCGTGGCTGATGTTCGTCACGACAGGCGGCTGATGGAGCTTCGGCCGCTTGGGCAGACTATGTTCACCGTCCTCTACCTATCGCGCATATTAGTTCGCGCATGCTAATTAAAACTAAACCCCATACCTACATAGGGTCGTTTGCCGCTGCTAATAGTTTGCGCTGCACTGGACTCGAACTGGGAGCTCGCGGCGTGAAGGTCCTTGAACAGGTCACGCGGAAGACTGTCGGGGTCCCAGTAGAACTCGTCGTCGTCATCTTCTGGCATCTGGATGCGCTTTGCGAATTTGTTGGCAACCAGGACAAGGGAGAGAAATGAACTCGGCTCCGGGTCCTCGATGTAACCCATCGCTTTCACAAGTGCCATCATAAGGACATTCTTGCGTTCCAATGGTTGCAAATCGTCGGTGATGCTCATGTTGATATGCTGTATAGATGTGACGTTGACCAGGGCCAAAGTCACAAGGTTATTATCTTCCAGGTCTGCACCCAGCTCTGAGCGGTATGTGTAATCGAAGGCAATGACGACGTCACAGTGTTTGGGGAGAGTTCCTGGAGCCGCGTCGGTAGGAAAGATGGCAATAGTCAGATTGTGGTCGGCGTCAATCGCATCGGTGATCTGTCCATCAGCACGAACACAGCGGTGGCCTTTGCTCTTGACCAGATGGCCGAGTAGATCTAGCAGCTCACCGGGTCGAGCAAGAATGAGAATCGTCTTTTCCGAGTTATATTGTTTGAGAAGATCGAGTAGCTCGGCGATAAAGGCAAATTTGGAGTTGGTATCGAGCAAGTGTTTGGTAATTTGCTCTGACGGTAGGGACCTGATTGTATCAAGGAAAGGAGGAAAGTCGCAAATATCGAAGAGACGAGAGAACATGCCGTCGAGTTTCTGGATAGTACTTTGTCGCGGTGTTTCGTGTGGAAGCACCTGGAACGACGAGTTGTATTCATTGATTAACGTCTCGTTCTCGCGCAGGATGTCATTATACAGCGGTCTGCTACTAGCCTGAAAGGGCAGAGTAACTACGTACTCGCTGGGACCCGTGGCAATATGTGGGATCAGACTCTTCGGGAAATCATCCTGGTTCTCATCCTCGTCGGAGTTGTGCGCCGGAAGATCGCCATCAGGCAGGCCGGTAGCAAAACCATCGTCTGTCAGAATTGAGGGGCTGGCTTCAATGTCATTCTCAACGGGGTCCTCAATGGACAATGTGAGAGTAGACGGATCAAGAGTCGCTGGCTGCGCCATGGAATGCTCGTTAGATCCCGGATGATTATCAGCCACGGGAACTCGATGTGAATTCTGGGCGTCGATGTCAGTGCTGAAGGTGGAGACTTGGAGCCTCTCGAAGGTTGACGGTGCTTCTGACGTTTCCATTGAGTCGACGGGCTGCCACGAAAGGGAAGAGGGCGTGTCCAGTACAGACCGGACGATACTCGGCGCCTTGCCGTCATCGCCTTCGCCATCAACTACAGCTTCCTGCTGTGGGGTTGAGAATTGGGTGCCAGCGACAGATACAGCTGTTGACTCGGTTGCCGGCACAGAAGAAGGAGAGCGAAAGTTTTGCTCTCTAAGCTGTCTCAATCTCTCTCTGGCCGACGAGACCGGCTGGACCGGCTCAGGCTGATCCATTTTAGTCGGCGTGCTGGGTGCAAGTGCGCTTGGAGTCAAGGCGTTGATTTGTTCTGTAGCTCGAGGTGAGCTCGAAACAGCTGCGGGCGCTTCGTATGTGACAACAGTGGTCGTGCTGTTCCCGTCGACTTCACTTAGCGCCTGACTAGAGTGCACCTCTCTTGATTGGGACGCAGTCTCCGGAATGGTAGCGTCCTCGTCATATACCGAGAATCCAGAAAGGCCCTGGGAAACAGTGCCGTGGATCTGACTACCGAGGGGTTGCACGATCTGGGCTGCTTGAGAATTGCTTGGAGACGAGGGTCTATCAGTATGATGCGAATGCTGACTGTCTATATGCTGCGAATCGACGCTATGTTGAGAGTCAGGAACAACGCTATTACGGGCCGCACCTGCTGGAGAAGTAGCATGGACGGTGCCCCAATCAGATGCTAGCTGTGTCAAAAAGCCGATAGATGAGAGATGGGATGACGGGTGAGAGACAGCGGGCAGCGCGTCGGCGGGCAGGCGGGCGGCACTGAACTGATCCCGCTGGTGAGAAGAGATGTCTTCGGTTGCCTCCGCCAGCGAGGCCTGGCTCACTGTTTGCTGGGAAGCAAGAGGGTAGCTGTTGCGGGTTGAGAGCGCCGTCGAGAAGGCGGATGGCTCTTGCGAGTCCGGGATGACTTGGTCCAAGTCCCGTATCTGTCTGGCGCCGTCTGGTCGCAGGCGCTGATGCTGCTGTGAGCTTGGCTGTGAGCCTGATTGTGAGGATCGCTGCGTCGCCTGTGAGAGCTGTACGACGCGATACTCCGACGCGCGAAAGGTCGAACTCTGCGGTAACTCCACTACTATCGGAGCTCCTCGATCTGACCCTGCATCGACGCCTGCCGCCCCTCGCTTTCCCTGGCCCCGTCTCCAGTTGGGTGGCAGCACGAAATTTGTCTCCTGAGTCGACTCGTCCGTTGCAGCTTGGGAAGACAGCGCTGTCTCCTGGCTGCTTGCTTGCTCAGCGTAGGCTGGGCCGGCGCTCTTCTTGTTCCTCCAGGCGCTGACGGCCGCCGCTGTCACGTATTCCGCCGGTTCCTGTAAATCTGTTCAGCTCGGTAACTTACATCAAGGGGAGTGTGGGCTCAACGACATACCCAACTCGGTTTGTAGGGGTGGCCGCGCTCGTCGGTACCGTCCCAATCGATCCGGTAATAGATACCGCCGTCTTGCTCCTTCTCGTCGAGGATGTCGCGGACAGAGAACCAGGGTTCGTCCGCTGTCGAATCGCGCCTCCTGGACCTGAGCTTGGGCTTGTCGGACCTAGCAATGCCACGTCCGGGAGGTCGTTTGTGGGACTTGGTGTGGGATGCGGCCCGGCTCATGGACTCTGGCTGTCGGCGAGGGTTCTGCACGGCGCCGGGCCCATTCTTGGTGTTGGCGTCAGCCTCAGCAGCGGTGTGGCGACGAGGCCGGAGCTCGTGCTGATGCGTCGATGATGGCACTGGACTCGGTGTAAGTAGTCATACGGCATACGTGATGGACGCCAGCAAACGAGAGCGAGATAGGGTACGGGGGAGTTGCCATACTGCTGCGAGCCTTGCGTCGCGGCTGAACCGCGACAGGGGGGCCGCCGGGGCGCCGGGGTGTGCCGTAGCCGGCAACTCTAGGTAGCTTTAGGGTCCTGCTAAGCAGCCCTATAATTGGCCGACACTATGCAGTTCAGCCGCGGGCCTAAGCTCCGTATAATGATATACCTGATCACATTCATTATCAGGCCCCGACCATCGTGAACAGATACAGGTAGGTCAGCAGGATGGGCACTCACCTGATATATGATAGATGTAAATGCTGACGATCGCGATAACCTCGTAAATAGCCCAGGGGTATACTGCGATGGGTCCGTATATATTAAGAGACATCGGGCAGCTGCCGCGATAAGAGGCAGACGAAAACGCCAGTGCTAAGATGAAGAATGTTAAGCTCGCTGTCGTTACTATTCTCTATCTCTCATCAGCAGGCCAAGACGAAAGAGATGGAACAGACAAGTGTTTGAGCAATCACCCTCGTACCCTCCTCTGTTGAGTACGTAGGTACGAGTGGGCGCAGCTTCGCATAAGAATTTCAAGCCAGAGTAAAGAGCGATAGAGTCACTCACCTCATGTCAGCTCGAAGATTTGCTACCAGGCAGCATGTGACCGTTTCCGTGCCGTCTTGCCGGCGGGACAACGCTTGTCACTAGGTGATGCCGTGACAACCAGGACCTGTGGTGGTGACGGGTTCACGGTGGCCTAAACCAGGAGTTTCGCAGCAAGTCTCAAAGTTGGGCGATGGCTACGTACCGCCAAAGAAAAGGGAAAGCGCAAACAGCCTGAAGGCGGCCGCGGATCTAATATGAGCAATTCAGCAAAGCTCTACTCTGGCTCTCTCGGTGTCGTTGCCTCGCGGCATACCCGCAAATCCGAGAAGGGGATAAGGTAGCGATGTAACGAAGGGACACTCAGCTCAAGTTAATTGCTGGACGGAGGGAGCAGGAGGGCTGCCAGAAGTGTAGGACGGGAATCTGAACACGTCTGGTAGTGGCAGGATGAGGAGGCCTTCCACCAGTTTCTGTTGTGTCGTGGAACGAGGGCGAAGGCAGCCTAGTCCAGATGGTGAAGAGAAGGAAGGAGTAGATGTTTGAAGTAGCTCTGAATTAAGCTGGTGCCCCCTTCAAGGAGCCCACGATCTTGTCGCCTAAGACGGCCTTTGGCTGCTCGCTCTTGTTGAATAAAACGAGGCACAGGCTTGCCAGCGGCTTCACTGTGGAATAGGATGCATTAGTAGTAAATAGGGAACGCTTTAAAAGCGAGGTAGAACAGCGGCCGAGATGTTACAAGTCTGCAACCATGGCAGGATCTTATTATCAGACACTTCTCATTGGGAAAGTAGGCTTGGGTTGTGCATAGGGTAGACGGGTTGGGGAGCAGGCATCCACCAAGATGCGCCGGGCAAGACGGGGGAGTCGTCAAGGGAATCAACGAGATGCACCGAGACAGCTGGGTCAGCAGTCGAGGTGTTCGCTGGAACCACCCTGTTGTTTGTTTGTTTTCACCACGCAGGGTCCGATCTTTGTTTCATGCCTTCTCACGAGGGAAAGATGAAGCGTTGGAACTAGAACTAATCCTACCACAGTCTTATTCATAAGAAAGAAGGGGACCGTCACTGACAACGGCGAGGTTCTTGGTGGTTTGGAACTAAAGGCTAGCATGACACACAATGGACATTTTGCATGAAGTCTATCCTTAACCCATAAACTAACAACTATGACAGATAATCCGCGTATAGAGTATATGTAGGATGACTACTAACGGGTGTAGGACTTCCAACCCAAGTAAAACACATGCAGATGTATACCATAGGGTGCTGTCGGCTCTCCAGCTTATGCCGCAAATGCAGACATGTCTTTTGCTTTGTGAGCAATACTTGGAGGTTCAACCTTTCAGCTGGGAGTAAGCGCTGATTGAAGACTTAAACAGCATAGACTATGACTATATTGTCTAAATAAGACACAGAGCTCAGACTGCAAGTTCCATAGAGCGACAGATCGAAGGGTCAAATATACAAATAGATAATGTACAAACGTCATATACAGTGAGTCATAAGATAGAACGACTTCGAAAGCGCCAAAACTTATTGAGAGCGTCAGTGGAATTCACCTTAACGCCTTTCATTACACATCCTTTGTCTATCCGAAACAAATAGTACGTTCTCGTGATCCAGTCATGAGCGCTTGCTTCTTATCGGGGCTTACTTCGTACAATATGACACATCGAGCGTCTAATAGCCACAACAGGGGGTCTTTCGCTCGACGGGGTCTCTACCTCGCTAGCAGCTCGCCAGAAGCAATCATGTGTTGGAATCTGTCATCGGGCTCTTGAAAGTGATAATCAGGACCACGCACGACGCGATCGACCTCCTCCCTAACGAAGGGATAGACATCCTTCCAAGCGTTACGGCCCATCCAGCAGTCTAGGTGCCCGTAATTCGGCACAACACGACGACGATATTGGATACCGTCGTCGGCGCGAGTACCGAAGGTATCGGTCAAGATTTCGTAAGTCCTTTCTGTGCTCTCGGGACTGAGAACCGCATTGTCACGACCAACAAAGAGTAAGAATGGGATACCCCGAAGCTTTCGGATATTCTCTGGTGTGTCAAGACGTTCAAACAGAGGCCCGTTAGACATTACATGGCCATCGAAGCCCTGCTTCATGAGCAAATGCATCAGGGTCATGTTGACGCCACCGAAGAATCTGTCGATTTGGCGGTGCGTTGCCTCATTGAGATTACGGTGGTTCCAGCAGCGCGCGAACACGAGCGAGATACGGTGGCAGGTGGCATTGTTGCATATCTCCTTGCGCTCATCAGGCATGAATCGCAACAACTCATTTAAGCCTCTCTGAAAGAAGCTATCATTCGTCCCTGTGCTGCAGCTAAACCAAGAGCCCACGAGGGAGCGATAGAGCTTGTCAGCGGGTATGGGAAGTGCCATAATCTTGATCATGTTCATGGCATTCCAAATCGGATTCATGAAGACTTGACTGCAGGTCACGCCCTTAATCCATTTCGCAGGGATAGTGCCATCAAGCAGGCCGGTCGAGAACGCCACGCTGCCCATACAATGTGCGATCGTGTAGATAGCATCAGGCTCAGGCTTCATATCTTGGCTTTGAAGTTCACCCTCACTCGTGGGAGAATCGTCATATGTGGGAAAATGTTCGCGTATATACCTCAGGCATGCCTCGATATCAAGACGCGCGTCGAACGTTGTCCAGTTGTTTTGTGCGACCATAAGAGCGCCGATGCGATGCACCGTGATGAAAACACGGTAGCCAGAGCGTGTGAAATAGTTAACGGCGTTCAACTTGATTGTGGGGAGTGCGAAGATTTGGTGGTCAACAGAAGCACCCGGAATCATGAACAGGTTTTTCACTTTGCATCCAGGAGTGACTCGAGGTTCCCAGTAATGAAGGCTAGTGACAACACCATCGCGAGCTTTGATTTTAAAGGTCTTGGCTGGTGGCGTATTATTGTCAAATCCTGAATAATTCTGGCTGGGATATTGCAGCGGCGTGAGCGGTGCTAGGAACAACGAGATCGACTTCCGCGTGAAGAATGTCATGAAGTTCGCAGCACTCTTGATTTTGTGGAAGATGTTGCTGCCAGTTGGTGTCAGAGTCATGATCTCGGAGACGAAGTCTTGCGGCTTGATCCGCATAATCCCCTTGGCGACGATCGTACCGCCTGCCAGCCCATCCTCTTCTGCGTTCAGCTGCTCCCTTTTCGCGGTGGGAACACAATCGGTGATAGTGACGTAGAGCGTGCTAGTCGATTTCCAGAAATGCACCGGCGATAGGGCAACCGAGGAGTCAACGACTTTGTAACCGTGGAAATGCAGTCTTCGACCATTGATGCCACGCATATCGAAGTCATAGGTAAGATTGCGCGTCCCTGGAGCTTTGCAGTCAACTAAGAATAGATTGAACCTTCCGCGATGGACCATGAAGGGCGAGCCTTCGAGTGTTGGGCACACAAAGGTTCCCGTCAGCGTTGCTGTATGGAGAGGGTCGTGTACGATAGACCTAGTGTTGAATGCCTGGACGCTGAGGAAAAAGCGTGCTTTCTCGCACATGGACTCTGCTGTCCTGGCTGCGAGCTCGTAGATGTCGGGATTGTCCCTTGAGTAGCCTTCGCCATTGTGGCGATGGATGTATCCAGACATGACCTCGGTGAAGCCGAATCCACCATCCTGGAGCCGACGAGCACTCGTTATGGATTTGTGCGTGTGGTATATCGTTTCGTCTTCCTCCCTCTGCTCCACTTTCTCCAACCACTTACCCTTTCGACAAGGATTTGGATATTTAGGAGATCCAAAAAGTTCAAGTAGCTCGTTCTTTTCCATGCTGCTCGTTATTTGCCTCCTCTGGATATACAAGTCCAACGAGCGTTCTGCCAAGGCTGTAATGGTCGCAAATGGATTGGCTCCGAGGGCACAAGGAATGACTGCGGCGTCTGTCACGATGAGACCGTCATGGGTTTCTGTGCCATCGCCGGTGAAGATCTGACCAGCGTGATTCGTCACGCCAGAACGTGCAGAGTCGGCCATACAAGCGCCACTGAGATACATTAGCAAACGACCCATTGGGACAACACAGCAAGCGTCAAGGTCTTACCCAATGGGGTGTACTGTGACCTGGTCGCCCAAAAGCGTAGCAAAAGGGTTCTGAATGAACGTGCCGCCCACAGCTCTGGTAGCCTTCTTCAGGACATTGTTCAAATACCGGACATGGTCACTTCGACCAACACCTATGAACTCCAACACAGGCCTGTCTTCTTTGAGGGTCAAGTAGGCTTGGGCACCTGTATCCTACGTTAGTATCAAAGCCAAGGGGTATAATTCCGAAGCGACTGACTGTCATGGGACATGATCAGATAGACCTGTGTCCTCTCCAGAGCCCCCTTGCGGTAGTACGGCCCCAGTAACGCGCTTCCTGCGGAAGCTAGATTAGACTTGACTTTGTCAACTATCGACTGGTCAGTTGGCGCAACGCTGCCAGGTAAGAACGTCAGAAGCATCTGCATAAAGGGCGCGAGCGCTCCAGGTACCGCCCCTTCCTCAATGACATAACCGTCCAAAGGATTATCATGGCCAGTTCTGTGATCAATAACACCCGTTATGCACGGTCCGACCGGGTGGTATGGTGACGGAAAGGGCCTTCCTATTGCATTGACCTCATGGTCCGTGTTGTATCTGGGACTGGTCAGCTATCACAAGCCAGTGTACGAGAGAGCCAGCGTGGCTTACCCGAAACCGAAGATGTCGCCGTTTCCACTCATATTAAGTCCGATTTTTTCACTCATCTTGAGCCCCATCTGTTTGCTTCGAAGCAGGATCTCGGTCGTACCAATAGCACCAGCACCAAAGAAGACAGCTCTTTTGGCACGAACCCACATAAGGTCGCCATGCAAGTTCGCTTTGAAGTGGCCGCGGTTCCGGCCGTGCCATGCGAAGTAGACAATGTATCCCTTCCCATCAGGGGCTTCCGTGATATACCGCACCTCCGATTCACAGAAGATTTCAGCACCCCAGTTCCACGCATCAGCTATGTATGTGACCAGAGTGGTGTTTTTCGACCCGTCGTTGACGCCAGTAGCATCTTGGCCGGTGGAAGCAGACGCAGACATTTCAACGCCGCAGCTATTCGGGCCGTTCTGAAATCTTGTCGTCTGCTTCACTCGATGGAACTTTTCCGAAAGATTCAGATATTCCGCCTGCTTCCTGAGAAGTTCAAGCTTTGGCAGTTGGGGCCAATCTTCAGGATACTCCTTAGGCTCCAGGACGTCCTCGGCCTTCTTGTAGTCTGGGTAGTGCAGGTCAGCACATGATTAGTATCTGCCAATACCGCTTCTAGCATCCTTGAGAGCTCTACTCACATGGCCTTAGGCAGCCCTTGTTTTCTCTAATTTCTTTCGGCCACTGTTCCAGCTGGAGGGCATCTTCGTCTGCCTCCATGAAAACATTGGCATTGATCAAGCTCGTTCCACCCAGGCCTTGGAAAATATCAGTAATGGGAAGTATCGGGACCTGCTGGCTGTATGCTTACCGTTTCCGACTATAGCGTTTTGGCCGTTCCCGAAGATTATGTGATACATGCCAGTAGGGTCACCTGTTTGGAGAACCTTCTTGGGTAGCCAGGGTGGCGCAATCTGGCCCGAGCAGTGCATCTGCTCGAGAGCGTCTCGAGTAGTGCTGGGATATTCTCCCGGCCAGCGCTCCTTACCGCGCTCGAGAAGGCAGACCGAGTCACCTGCGCGCGCCATTCGTGACGCAGCGACTCCACCACCATATCCGGATCCAATGACTACACAATCGTACTCGTGGCGCATCAATTCCATGGCCTTGGATATTCTCGGGAACTGTGGGTTCTTGGGGTCATCTGCCCACGATCGTATATGAGCATAGGCTCGAGATCGTGGCCCGCCAACGTCATTGTCGTGATCGGGGGCACTTGTATGATGCGCCTTCTCCCCGAAGCCATTGACAAACCCATTCGCGGGCCTACCTGGGCTTTGGTCGGCATCGGTTGAGCCACACGAAGAGCTCTGACTCGCCGTGCGCACATGTTTGTTCGCAGGCCAGGTGCCCGAACGTGCTCTCAACCTCTTTTCGACGCCATTGGTTCTAGTTGTGTTGTTGATGCCGATGGTGGCGAAGTCGACTCCAGTTGCTTGACCAGTCTCGGCACCTGTACCAACCCCATTGGAGCTATCCATGTTTGTTGGAACGATTGCGGGCATGGCCTCGGCTTGGGCCGCGTTAGAGGATTTCAACCCAGGCGCTCGGGATTCTGCAGCGATCGCAAGCGACGACACTATACAATCCAATCCCAGGCAGAGATTCCCGAGACGAGAAGCTAGGGAGCACTTATAGCTGGAGTAAAGGATAGCAAGGGATGAAAAGGTCTGGGGTATCGGTCTATCTGGGCGTAGCCAACGTCGCGGTCGTCAGGATTGCAGCTTCATATATCACCCAAGATGCATACTCATTCCTTGGGACTGGTCAGCCTTACGACGAGGGACAGATCCAAGAACCCAACGGCGATCAGCAGACAGGACATGACCTCTTGGAGACGGGAGAGGCATCGGACGAGACGATGGTGGAAGCCGTTGACCGCGGACCAGAAAGCTGTGCCATAGCCCTACAACGCTTCCGCCCCTCTCGATCCTTTGGCCGTCCGCCGTCTAGTGACCGAAAAGAGATTGGAGGCTAGATGGAATGCCTGTCTCTGCAGAAGTCGCCGAGCTTAGCTCTGATGTTGTGGTGGCGCTGCTGGGTTCTGCTGGGGGGCTAGGCTGAGAAGAGGCCCCAGACGCGGGATTTCTATTGGCCCTGCTGCTTGAATCCGCGTTCAGCGATGCATGGCACGATGCGGAAATCTTTTTCGGGCATCACATACTCACAACGGCTATGGAGCAATGCATGTGATGATGTGAGTCCTAGGGTGTCCTACGTCAACAGCTACCATTGGCACGGAGGCGGGCGAGCTGGCCGGGCAGTTCGCACGAGAGCAAATCATAGCAGAACATGGTGTTCGCAACGGCTGCATGGACGGCACAGCAACCGGATTGCGATGATGCCATGCCCATCGCTTCCCATCATGCCAGCAGCCAACGAAGTCGAGCGGAATGCGAAGAGCAACTCCCCGAGACATCTACGATGCACAATCGCTTCTGCACGTCGACTGTAGCACGGTTCAGCATTACATTGTGTAACGGAACGTAAAGGACGTTATCGTTATTTTTAGTTCCACTTCTGTGCATTCCCTCAGCACCCTCGAACAAGACGGGCGCTGATGAGCAGGCCAAGTGTTTGTTGCGTCCTCGCCGTCCTCGCCGTCCTCGCCGCCCTCGCCGCCGTTGCTTGTTATTAGTTTCAGGGCCGATGAGGGCCTGCAGAGCTAGCGCTGATGGTCCATGGTCATGGTTTTGTGGGTAAGCTCCGGGCAGAGTCCGGGCTGGCGAGCTGGCCCATGTTCTTGGAGTTGTACTGTATGTACTTTGAAGTTTGCAGCTGTGTTTCTATTCTTGGCTGACGGTCGCATGTCATCACATCGTTCGCGTCATTATGATTTGCAGATCTCCATCAGAACTCCATCCCGCCTTTCGCAAGCTTAAAGGGCAGTTGATCCGTATCTCAGCAAGAACAAGATCTGAAGATTCTAATTTTACGCCCAGGCCAGGACTATTATCTATACATATGTCTCGGTAATGCCAACATACAGCTAAGGTCGTCATCACTGGCTTCATAGTTCTTTGTGGGGGTGGATAATGAATCTCACTCTCGGGGGTTTCCTCATACCTTATTCTTGTTCTTTTCCACGGGCCATGAATATCCCTCGCGCAGTAGTAAGTGAGCTAAAAGTGACAACCCTACCAAATGGACGCCATGATTGGTTGGCGAACGGGTAAGCTGAAATCGTAATCTGACTCTGTTCGTGACGGTACGCGTCCGGACCCATGGTCACGGTTCCGCATAAGTTATCGGTTCGACCGTAGCAAAGACAGCGACGAATGTGTCAATGTTTCGAAGTTCATTGCTGTTCCCTTAACCGCTGGATCGGCACGACTATGTCACGTCGCGAGCATGCAGGCAAAGGGGGGCGCAGCGTGAACTTGCCAGAGACAGGGGAGAGAGTATTCCTCTTGGCCCGTGTTCCGAACCCGAAAAGTACCATGCCTCGTACATGGCACTTTTCCAGCATCTATTGCGTGCAGAGGCGGTGGGCCGCATTCCTCCCGGAATCGCCAGAAAACGGTCCGAGCCACGACAGCCATCGCTCGGGGGCGAGCTGGCCAGAGTCTGACTAGAACCAAAGGTGCTCGCTGATGAGAAATGCAGCCTCGACAGCGGACGGTCGTAGGTTCGATAACAGCCGCCCCTGGTCGGGATTTCTACCGCAATAGGTACGAACGGCTGTGCAATGGCATGCAGTAGATAAGAATACACCAATTGCCAGAACGGCAATCGCCAATGGCCACATGTGTGCGGCCTATCGGGTGTCGAACCAATATGAGTTACAAGTTGCTGAGGACCGTGTAACTGCCCACGGAGCCATTCTAGTACATGGCGTCCAAAACTGCCTCGTATTTAGTAGCTCTAGCTGGCCCCTCGACAAAGACAACGCTGCGATGTGACGCCAGTTTCCACCATGTCAAGCTCTCCTCCTTTCTGCTATCACTACGGCGCAGACCTAGGAATCACGAAAGAGGGGGAGGCAGCGCAGAGTGATCATGATTGGCATGGTCAGGACAATCCTCACTCCGTCTCCAACTCGGCAAGCTGCAGCAGTTGCAGTGATGCTATCATACTGCCGCTACCTTTCTGTCAACCCGTCCCAGTATAGTCATGGAGAGCACGCCGAAGTCAGACGGGATGATACGGTTCGCAAGAGGTTTATGTAGCAGCAATAGTGTAGGTCTCTCGTTACACATACCTTACCTTAGGTACACGTTACGTCGACCGCCTCCAGCTCGATATCACAAAGGTAGATTACTTGCAGCAGCTCTCGTCTCGTTTTCATCCATCTAGCGATGCCTCGCCACACCACCTCGCCACCGCCGCCTGCCCAGTGCTCCAAGGGTCAGATGGCATAAATAGCCGCGGCCTTGGTGCTAGGTAGACAAATTATCGCCTTTGTCTGGATACGTGCAGCTTATATTCCTGCTGGTCCACTACATGAAGCCGCTTGAGGTCCCCCAAACTCTGGAAGAGTGTGATTGGTGAGGCTCTTCCGGTAGGGATGCACCGAGACATTGTCTTGGATTTCGGCAGAGGCTCGCTGACCCGGCTGTTTCTTGTTGCCTTGTTTTCGCACCGGCTTCAGCTACACCGCGATCCTACCATAATGCAGGCTGGCAAGTGCGTCCTTTTAGATCGGTCGACTCTTTGATACGCCTCGGTGCGCTCTATTTTAGCCATAGATTCTGTAAAAGAGTCCTACAAGCTTCTTCTAATGCAAACTACCAAGAACTTTCCATTTTGGGTCTAAAGGTGACCAAGCGGCAAGGACCTAAAGACACCCCTCATGGCATAGCAATGTTGTCAAGCAAGCTCGATTTCTTCGGGGCATCACCATACCCAATTACTGGACGCGCGCACGCATGAATGATATCCCGAAGAACTTCGAGTCTTGTGATACTATGCGCGAGGCAACATTCGAGCAACGAAGGGTGAGTGGGAGGCTGAGTTGCCACAGAATCACCAACAAATGAAACGTCACTTTATTCAAAGTTCCCCTGCACGTAGCCTCTGCGTTTTCGTGTGGAGGCAGATGATCTGATCAGGATCCTTCTAACGCCCAAGCGGATGTCGTACCTTTCGTCAGTGCTTCACCACGTAGTCGGTAACAAATAGCTTCTGATTCTTCTCCTCGCTTGGGAGCATTTCAACAGTGAGGATCATGTGTCAGACGAGTCCTATCAGTGCATGTCTGATGTGGATGGGGACACAAAACGAATCCAGCTTTTTGGGTGTCTTTGCCCTCAAAGGAAGAAGTGTCTGTGGAAAGGCGGAATGCATCGTTCGATACACATGATAATATCACCGAATCGTAGTCAGGACTTTACAAGAGGGCTGAGACACATTGGATAGGATTCATTTTCTCCATGGAGGGACCAGCTAGCGCTGGCCGGTCAACTTATCAGGCTTCCCATGATTCGTTCCTTGGGTTTCTTGATTTCCGACCAACTTGCAGTAGACTACTCCCGAGTCTCTTCGGAAACTTCTCGGTTCTATAGTTTCCTCGGTGTACCATTTATCACCAATCATCTGTACATCAGTCCCGCTATATTGTATGGTTACCTCCTGCGGATCTTCTCTATGCAGTGCTCTTATATCAAAAGAACAAACAGAGCACAATGACACCAGAGTAACAGTTTCTCGTCAACTTTCTATTCTCATGCGGTGCCAGGTCCAGGGACGGTGCTCACTATAGGGATGTGAAAGGTACCAACACACGAGACAACCCGGGCTCGTACTACACGTGGTACAACAGAGCATTGCTTGTTCAGTGGTATGCAGTTCACACACAAAACATACGTACGGAGACACCCGTCCAAAGGGGCCGTCACATTAAACCGACCGCGAGAGACAGTCCTGAGAACTCATGTGGCACGACTCGCGCCGCTTGATATGAAGCTGCTGCTACAACTCTTATGTATTTGTCATAAATTATGCCTCCATTCCAAACCGGTTAGCTGGAAACACGATTCGTGATCGAATACGCTGTTGATAGGCAGGATCACTTCTTGATCATAAGAACAGCGCCACATACTGATTATCAGCTAGCACACAGGTATTAGCTGAGCAAAGAGGATAACAAGGAAGCCTATCGGATGGCAAAACCTGCCATCCGCCTCTAGAATGATTTCTGCGTCTCCCTTTGGGTTGACGGACCACAAATTACCTGGATGGGAACTTGTCACTGGCAATACAATCAACGGTCCCATCCTTGACGCAACAGACAGTTACGACTATAGTCGCTCAATCAATGAATATCGAATTATTGTGAGTCTACCTCGTGTCATTATTGTCTCTGTGCCCTCGTCGTTCCACAGTTGCATCTTGCTAATGTTATCTTGCACTTAGTTCGGAACATTTCTTTGGCTTGTACAGAAAACAATAGTTGCCTCGTAGCATGTTTGACTTCTGGTCAGTATATTGAAAGTAGCTTGCCGAATGAGCTTACAAAGTGTATATAGGACGATATGCAGATAGAGGAATTTCTGACGTAGGTTTCAATCATGCATTGTTGCACCTGCCCCGGTGATGACCATGAGAATGACCGTAATCGTGATGAAAATTCCTACACGCAGAGATTACGAACAAAACTCAAACAATACAAGGCTATCTAATGAAGGTTGTCACTCATTACCCTTAACACTTAGGCCCCATATATCCTCTTCCACGAACTGTTCCCAACGAAGATCAGGATTGATCTCGCACAACTTTATACAATGTTGACACAAACGTTGGGAACTACAGTGGTGCTTCTTTCATTATGAAGTGACAGTACGCGATTTAGCGGCTGAAACGGTCACTATGTCATACATACTAGTAACTATTCCGAGTGAACAAGAGGAACATGCATGTGTTTTTCCAAGACTACGAAGCCTGGGCGACTAGACCCAGGTCAAACTGATGATCATCAATTGAGGCCGAAGTTAGGTGCCTCCAAGTGCTTCTGTGGACCAACTGCCTTCGAATCATACGTAGGTCAATAGAGTTATACCAGGTTAGAAAGTACCACGGCTGGCTGTCGTCGTTCAGCTCCTGTTACCCATCACAAAGGACGTAGTTTACAAATTAAGCTGTAACGCCCACGAAACCTCTGTAGTCGGATCTTCATTCGATAGTTCGATGAACTCAAGTAAATATAGGTAGATTAACAATATCCAAGATTCTGCATAATCCGCTGCTAAGCGTGTCCATGAAAACTCCTCGTCGAAGATCACGGTGCTTAAAACATGGTGAGTGTACATAGACAGTCAAGACCGCGACGCAATACGCCAGATTTTCAAGAGATGAAGAAACCGCCGGTTGCAAGAGACAACCATGACATGATATTCTGAATCTAGAATCGTAACCCTGAACGCCGCCAACCTTTTCGTCTAATCTCATCCCGTGGTATATATACATAATTCATCACTACAACGACACCAAGAGCACTCGAGTCACAGTAGCTCATTCCAACTCATGGGACCACCAATCACCCTGGTCGGCCATGGCCCTGACAACCTTCACGAACCCAGCAATGTTGCTACCTGCAACAAGACTGGGGAGCTCGCCCTCAGCTGTCTGAACATATTCCTTGGCGGTATTGAGACCATTCTCAAACGCATTGCGCATAATGTCCTTGAGCTTAGCATCAACCTCCTCTTTCGACCACGAGAGACGCTGACTATTCTGTGCCATCTCGAGCCCAGACACGGCAACGCCCCCACAGTTAGAGGCCTTGCCTGGAGCGTACCAGATGGCTCCGGGGCCCTTGGCCTTGCGGACACCCTCAAAAACGTCAATAGCCTCTTGGGTACAGCCCACTGCGTTGAATTAGCCATTGCGTATCGCTTTCATGGGGGAGGGGAGGGCAAAGACATACTGTTGGAGCCCTCAGCGATGAACAGTGCACCATTGTCTACCAGAGCCTGAGCCTCGTCCTTGCTAACTTCATTTTGCGTAGCGCAAGGAAGAGCAACGTCGACCTTGCCGACATGAACCCATGGACGAGCGCCTTCGATGTATTTGAATGACGACTTGCCGGAGAATGCAGTCAGGGGCTTGCGGGCAAGCTTAACGTCGGCAATTTCGTTGATGTGCTCGGGGGTGAATTGCGCATCGCCCTCGGCAATCAAGCATCCCTGGGAGTCGGATAAGGAAACCACGGTAGCACCGAGTTCGATCAACTTCAAAGCGGCGTACTGGGCGACATTGCCAGAGCCGGAAATGGCGACACGCTTTCCAGCGAAGGTACCCTTGCCGGCATATTTCAACATCTCTTCGACGTAATAGACAAGACCGTAGCCAGTAGCCTCTGTATCACTCGCATTAGCTCATACGGCTTGACTTACTTGACTCTGTAACGAAAAGAGGCATGGAAGTCGCTTACCAGGTCGAATCAAGCTGCCACCCCAGGTCAACCCCTTGCCAGTAAGGATCCCTTCCCATCGGTTTCTGGCCCGACGGTACTCGCCGAACATGAAACCAACCTCCCGTCCACCGACACCGATATCACCGGCGGGGACGTCAGTGTCAGCGCCAATATGCTGGCACAGTCTCGACATGAAGGCAGTGCAGAATTTGCGGATTTCGTTATCGCTCTTGCCTGAAAATATCTTAGAAGATGCCAGTGGATGAATGTATGAAGGGGAACCAACCCTTGGGGTCGAAGTCTGCTCCACCCTTACCACCACCGATATTCACTGCCAGAGACGATGAGTTCACCGCTACGTTTCCAAGGATCGCATCTGGGCCATTGTTTCTCGCAACATGACTTACAACCCGTGAGAGCGTTCTTGAAGATCTGCTCGAAACCAAGGAATTTGAGGATAGACAAATTGACGGTAGGGTGGAATCGAAGACCCCCCTTATAAGGACCAAGGGCCGAGTTGAACTGAACGCGGTATCCGCGATTGACCTGGAGATTCCCAGAGTCATCTTCCCAAACAACTCTGAACTGGACGATACGCTCTGGGATCGAAACGACTTTCAAAGCTGTTCGGAACTCAGGGTTCTTCTCGAATAAGGTGCTGCTCTCAAGGGTGCTAGCCAGCTCTGATAGGAATCCAGGTCAGCAATTGGTGTTCGCTGCGTAGGATATCGCAGATGGGTGACCCTAAGTGATGAGTTTCCTTACCCTTGTAAGCCTGCTCGAACTCGGGCTCGGGGGCGAGATTAGACATGTTTGCGTCTTGTTTGTGCCTGCGGAGGGCGAAGGTGAGAGATATCGATTGACAGAGCACAGCGAAGACGAATGTGAGTAGGTATAAATCTCTGGCCGGATGTTTTACGCTCCACGATCCTTGGTTGTATAGAAAGAGCTCCAGATAGGTAGAAGTGATGTCACACACGATAAGGGAAAACCAAAAAGGAGCGGCGAGTCAAGCTGGCCATTATATACACCGACATCTCATGCTACGGCATGGTGATCGTTCGAGCTGGTCGCGATGGGTGGAGGACCGTCTTCGGCGTTGGAGATAGTCTGACTCGAGTCCAGCCTTCCAGCCTACCTTTCACCATGGGCGGGAGGAGAAGACAATCCCCACGCCATGCCACGGCGGAGGGAGTGGCGAGGGTGGATCATTGACGTCGCTTTTGGCCGGCGCGACAACACGTTTTGCGCGACAGCACGTTTGCTTGTCTGCCGGACCCAGGACTATGGTTTGCACGAAGGCCTTGCGAGCTGGAACCGGGGTAGACTGGTCACTGGCGCGGCAGGTCGTGGGGGGGGAGAGGGTTCTTCCCGGCGGCATCTCCTCGGGCTGCCTAGTACGCGACGATATCGCAGTATTTCCGAGCTGCCATTCACGTTGCGTTTTCTTATTGCACACAATATCTTATCTGCGGCATTTGTCGACGGACTGGTGATTGACCATGCATGATCGCAGGCGAGGCAGGTCTATCGCCTTGCGCATAGTCTGCCTGGGCTCTAGAGGCCTGGGTACTCACCGCACCCACAGCGAAGGTGTATTGGCAAAACCGCACAGCCGGTGAGCTGGGTCTGTCGCAATAAACCATCGCGACCATTTTGCCTATCATCCTGAAGCAATCGCGTGGTCTCGGCCTATTTCTGCCTCCGTTCAACATGGGAATTTAACTCTGTTTAGCTGAGTTCCAGTAACCTGATAGCATCATAATTGAAGCCACATCACCCAACCTACAACTCTCAAGCGACAACCTATATGGAGTAATTACTACTCAACTGCCCATATCCTGTAAGAGACCGTTGTGGCATTCGGCGCATCGCAGTCCTACAGCACTCTACAGATTACCCACAGGCAGTAGCCGAGGTAGGCTGGTGAGGCTGGCGTTGTTGTCCTCACAACGAGCATGCGACACGCTACTAAACCATCACACCGATACCGGTGCAACAGATCAGCGCGGCCGAGTTCGCCTACGTGAACATCTATGCCATGCTTATCCTTCTTGTCTTAATGGGGGGTTCCGATTCTTTGCTCACCACCAAATGAATAATGCCTACCGACCTAGGTACAACTCTACGACTATGGAGATCAACGCGTCTTCATTGCCTGAAGTCGGACGGACTCGGAGTCTAAGCAAAGTTGGGCTGCTCATTTAGTGCCACGGCCAGCCTCCCATCAACGTGTTGGCAGCGAAGCGTTGAAGATATTTACTCGATTTATTATGCTATATATCAACGCTCATCGAGTCCTTGGACCTGATCCCTTATATTACCACGTAGAATAATCCACAAACCGAAGCCATCCATCCGGCCTATAACATATACTACCCAAGACGCCATTTGCGCCTCGCCGTAATGCATCATGAATGATATTTTCCTGTCCCTACCATAAAGCAGCCTGATCGAAATCGAACCGTTTAAGCTCCTTGCCCGCGTCCTCAACGTCCTTCTTGGCTTTCATGCGCATGTAGAATATCGGACAGTCTTTGGAACTGCAAATAACCTCACAGTGCATGCTGCCCTGGCACCGCTGACACTGCGTCCAGAGGCGTCCAAACCGCACTTCGAGATCTGAGACCTTGTCGAGAGTCTTCTTGTACAGTTCGCCGACACGGGGCGCGCAATTCGAGCACACCGCGCCCGCGCTCTCCTCTTTGCCCACCAAGGGCTTCTTGCAACCCATGCACGTCATCGTCTTTCTGGTGAATTTCATAAGCCCGCCAATAGTCGGTGCAGCCACAGATATGGAACGAGTATGGGCACCTGCAAGTAGAGACTTGGCCTTTGTCTCTCCGAGAATGGGCTCGAATATACGACCTAGAGGTTTGGCCAGCTGATTGTCCAGGTAATACTTCGTGTCGATAGGCACATTGTTTTCGAGCACGTAGATAGGATCTTCCGAGTTCTCGAAGTTCTTGGAACCTGTAGTCCCTTTCACCATGACATAGGCCACCCGATCACCTAGTCCAGGTGCGGATCCCGCATCACGCTTCTTCATGCGCGCCGCGAGCTCAACATGCGCTTGCTTGGCGTCATAGGTCTCCTTGGTCAGAGCTTTCGTGATGACCAGTTTGGACATGTCGATCTTGTTCTGTAGCAAATCCGAAATCATGTTTTTGACGTAACTAGGATACATTATTAGTACTAATCTGTCGGTGTCATGGACCACTTTGCCTTACTCTTGTGCGCCTTGGACGTCCCGGTCAATCAAGATCATTCGCAGTACTTTCTCAATGACTGTCTGCACCAAGGTGCAGTTGTCTCTTCGAACCGTCTCGATACCTTTGGTATCCATTTTGTCAAACTGCTCAGGCCTCGTCCAGAAAAGGCCGGCGTAACGTTTTTTGTTGATAAGTAGATAGGGGAAGTAGACCTTTTCAAACTCAAGCTTAATCGGCTTGGGGAATTTTTCAGAAACGAGATTAGCTGCCTCCTCTCCGAGCTTCATGGCTTCCGCCAAATCGTTGGTTCCAAACTTGACCATGACGGAATCTGTGTCACCGTAGATGACTTCAGCCTTGTGTTTGTAGCCATTTCCGGGATTGTAATGTTTCTCAACTTCGTCTTTCGTCTTCTCAATCATTTGCCGCCCATAGCTCGTTGTACTCCTGGCAATCTCGAGACAAGGGAGTTTTCCGGTTGTGGCACCAGTCAAACCGTAGACACTGTTGGCGCTGATCTTCAAAGCTAGCTGTCGACCGTTGAGTACAGCCTTCTTGAAGGGATCCGTTTCCACAGCAAGCTCTCTTTTGGCTTGTTTTCTGGCAGTCAACAGTTCTTCCAAAATCTGCGCTAGCAAGCCTTTCCGTTGCTTGCTAGTCACGAACATATCGCCATTTGGCGTGACAACATAGTCTTCATCCTTTACGAGGTTGAACTTCTCGATTGCCGCCTTTTTGATTAGAGTTGTATAGCATAAGTTGTGTGCCTGCATGATACTGGGGTATAGCGACGCAAAATCTAGCGTGGCAATGGGCACGTCGTAGTAACCGCGGGTTGGTTCAATGACAGTGGCACCCTCATACTGATCATCTGAGCCTTCTGATCTCATATTGGGGATGACAAGCTTTTGTTCCAAAGCCTTGCGGAATAATTGACTCATGAACTTTACTTGTTGTCCACGCGAAAGTAAGAAATTGAAGGGAACTCCTGTGACTCTCGCCATTTCTGTATAGTTGGCTAGACAGGAGAGCTTGTCCATGAGACGCTGTGGTAAATAGGCATCCTTGAGACAATAAAGCGCAAGACGACGCCTGGATTCTGGCGTTCCGTTGAAGAGCTCGGTAATCATGGTGTGATGCACATCCTCCTTTTGTTCCCCAAGGAAGTGAGCACATACCGAGTTGAGTGTGTAGCTTCGAAGGTGGTGATCCCGTTGAATAAGCTGTAGCAAATCCAATTGCAACCGACCGTTGGTGTTTGTTGCCTTCGTATCTCGATTGCCCATTTGTTTGCTTGAAAAATTTGTTTCCTTATGAACCGACTTGACGCCAGGTAGTCGTGTCCAGTATTCAAACCCGTTCACCTTGAGATGCTTTGCGCGGTCGAGTAGATATGGGAAATCAAAGTTGGAGATATTGTAGCCAGTGATCAAATCAGGGTCGACCTTGTCGAGAAACTCTTTCCAGCTCATGAGCATATCCCGTTCCTCGTCAAATGATAAGATTTGTGTGGCGACAATGGGACTTGTGTTATCGAGACAGAAGACGTTGCGGATGAACGGCTTGCTCTCTCCGTATCGCGTTACCACGTTGGCTATTTGGATGACTGGGTCTTGGTTCGCTTCGGGGAAAATACCCTTTCGGCCCGCGCATTCGATATCGAACGACAAGACCCTGAGTGGCGCCATCTTGGACCAATCGCCCTTGGGCTCGTGAGAAATGAGGTCGACATAGCTGATCTCTGCTTCGATTTGACAGTTCGATTGCCGGTGAGCTTCGGAGAGAAGTGCGTACTTGGTAGGGGGTGCTTGGACCCATGACATGCCCGGAATCTAATTACGTCAGATCTCTATGTGCTTTTCCCCAGTTGTTCAGGCGTGCATACCTTGCAGTCTACCATGAATCTGAGGACGTATTGGAGGTTATCAAAAGTCATGATGCCACCCTCGGCCCCCTTCCATAGACCCTTCCAGTTGGCCTTGCCAGTCTCAACCAGGGTGCGGACTCTACCAATGAACTTGGGGTCGGTGACGGTGACTTTGATGTAGGGGCTCTGGGTGTTCCCTTGAAAGCCGTATATATTCTCTCTCAAGACAAGGTGACAAGAGTAAATGGCAGGCTGGTGCTGAGCCAGCTGGGTCTCGAGATAGGCCTTGAAAGGCTCGCAGTCCTTGGGGGTGAAGGAGACGGGGGCGGCGACGTAGAGATAGTGTTTGAAGTCGGTGACGTGCAGCATGACGGAATGGCCATTCTCGGTGACGCCGAACAGCTTGACGGTGGGCCGGCCGCCGTTGAGAAAGCCCTCCTCGGCCTCGATCTGCTGAAAGGTGAGGCTATCGCGGCGGGGGTCGAAATCGACGACGGGCGGTCGCTCCCAGGCCTGGTCTTTCTCGGCGTTGGACTGCTTGAGCTCGGAGATGTCCTGGCTCAGCTTCTCGAGCACCTCAGACTCAAAGGCGCTCTTGGGCTGGCTGGAGCCAAGCTTGAGGCCAGGGCCATTCTGGGAGCTGTTGAGTCGCGACGCAGGCGACGAGGTCAGAGGCTCCAGTCGTCTTCGCTTGGTGGCAGCGGGCGTTGAGGGGATGTTGCGTCGGTTGGATGCGTCGCCCAGGGCACGCTTCTGCGGCAATATGGCTGTCGCCATTGTGGTTGTGACTCTGCCTCGCAGTCGACTGGGCTTCGACTTATCTTCTGCTGAGGTATCGAGGTGTCATGGGGTTTTGTTGGAGTTTGTGGGCCTGGGATCTAAGAGCGTGGGATCGAAGTTCAACGCAGGCAATTTGGAGTTAAAGTGGTTTCTGAAAGAATCGCGTCCACACGCGCTGTATTGCTATAAAGTGGCCGGGGTTCACGGTGCTGGTGGGGCCAAAAGCAGTCGCGTCAGACGTCACCCATTGATCCATGCCCCCTCCTTTTACACAACCACCGCGTTCGATTCATGTGTACCTACTAGCATACCTACATAGGTCAAGTGACAACCTCAATACCTTAGTAGGGAAAGCACACACTTTGTGGAATCTGCCTGCCTACAAGGCTCGATAAAGTACCTATGGGTATGTATATTGAGACCGAATCATCTATTGGAGCGGTTCTGGCACGAATCATGAGCCGAGCAAGTTCATTCACCCCGAAACCGACACGACTCTTGTCCAAAAGCTACTAACAAGTAGCGATAGAATGTCTTATTGCTCTAATCTAAGTCAAGTGTAACCCTTTTCAGCTATAAGAAAACGACTTTCAGTGCACCTGGCAATCATTTGGGGTGGATTTGTAGGTATTCGCTCAGTCGCAACGTTGTAACTGAACACACCTGATTCCTAATTGATCTAGCTTTCTTAGTAGGTTCTAGCTCAAAGCTCACGGCCACTTGCCCTCTCAGCTGTCGAAGGCTGTGCCTTGTCCTCCGTCACCTTCTCACTTGCGGTCCACTCCAAGGCCTCGAGTCTTTCCGACAGGATGGGATGCGAGAAGTGGTAGCTAGCATACATCCAGTCCGCGTCCATCGTGCTCAAGTTCTGGATCTGGAGCTTGATCAGAGAAGCCGCAAGCTCCTTCTTGTATCCCAGGTTGCGAGCAAAGTCGTCAGCCTGAAACTCAAATCGCCGGCTCATGATATTCATCAGTAGCTTGATGATGGTGTCCATGGGTGCTAACGCATCCGAGAAGAGAATGAATCCAATGATGATCGGGTGCTCCCGCAAAAATCCAAAGTCCGCGTACAGAGAGCGGTTGTTGATGAAGACTGAGAATAGTGTGAAGATGTAGAAAACGTGAACCTGGGAGATGCCGAAGAGACTGGTTGTGTGGCCCAATTTCCAATGGCCGAGCTCGTGTGCCAGAACCGCAACAACCTCCTCTTCCTTGCTCTTCTCGATGAGGGTGTCGTAGATGACGATGTGCTTCTTCCAGGGCAGACCAAAGAAATAGGCGTTGCTGTGTGCGCTGCGCTTGCTGCCATCAATGACGAAGAGCTCGTGTAGGGGAAACTTGAGTCTCTTAGCCAGTGCCTCGGTTTCCGTCTTCAGCTTGCCTTCTTGCAGAGGAGACAATTTATTGAACAGGGGAAGAATGAAGATAGGGTAGACGGTAATCATGAACATTTGGAGAGCGGCAGTGAAGAGCCATAGCCACGTCACGAACTGATTGCCTGTCTTCTTGACAATGCCGAGGAAGCCAGCCAGAATAGGAGGTGCAAAGACGAAAGCGAGAAGGTTTGACTTGATCATGTCGGTGATGAACAGTTTAGGCGTTTGCTTGTTAAATCCGAACTTCTCCTCCAGCACGAACGTGTGATAGATGCTGGTGGGCAGAGACAGGACTTGCTGGATCAGGATAAACGAGAGGACGAAGACGATGGACTGGGAAATCTCGCCGGTGAAGCGCTCGGGCGCAAGGCGAAGCAGCAAGTCACCAGACCACGACCATAGTTTGGGCAAGACATCGAACTGTATAAAGGCGATGTTTTGGATCTGACCCCAGAGACCTCGAATAAAACCAAACTTTGCCTTTGCGCGACCATACTCTTGACTCTTGTCATAGACATCCTGAGAGACTTCCTGCTGGAGGACTTTTGGGGGCTTGGTGTTCTTGAGCACACGGTACTGGCGCCAGGAGAGGAACTCCTCCAGACAGTACTGTCCGATGGAGAAGCCGATAATCAGCTTCTTCCACGGGAAGAGCGGGCGGTCGAGGGCGCGCGCCAAGCGCTGTCGTTTGTGTCAGCCACGAGTCCGAAGCAGGAGAGCGTGGAAGCAGTATTTATTTACCTGTAAGAAATCCATCTTGACAAGGGCAAAATGGGATTATTGATGAGGGAGTGAAGACCGGTATCGAAGCTAAGCAAGGTAGCTTCGACGGAAGAAAGTGTATGACGGGGTGTGGAAAACGGGGCCAAGCTCCAACACGAAACCGTGTCAGGTACCTATACGGGACAAGGCGTGGCGCGGGCATGTCTTTCTTGGTGGGGCTGCCCCCGCCGCATGGATTGGAAATGGCTTCAGCCGATATTCGACACACTGCATTCTGACTGCACTCTTCGCAAAAGCTCTTGACTACCTAATGAACATGATTACACAGGACCTCGGGTAATCAAGAAACATAAAACAGTTGTTCAGGGAGATTCTGCCGCTGATATGATATGAGTATAACAACGTCCACGAATGCTGCGGTCGAGAACGGGCACGGGTACCTCCACCCGACCTACTACGGGAGACGGCAATGCAATACATCAATTAATCACTTGCATTTACCCTCTGCCCGAATGCGCGTCCACGTTGCCTCATTCTTCAATAGATCTGGTCTTCCTTCCAATCCTCCTTAACGGTCATCCCGTCCATCGATCATCTCATGTTCGCTTTCACTCTTTCTAAGAGCTGTTCTTTGGTATCATTTGCGCCAGGGTAGAGGTTACGCTAGTTCATCTGCGTCAACACAACGCCAGGCTCGGTCATGTAAATGAACTAAAGGGGCTTCCACCTACAGCTGCCAACCATCGTCTCAATTCCTCTCTCGTCCATGTGTTTGGGTCGCCTTTGGGATCTTCTGATGCCGGAAAGACGTCTCCCCCCCAAAACGACCACTGTACCCAAGTCAATGCTGGAGAGCTTCACGATAGTGCAGTCTCAAGGAATTCACTCACCACTACGGCTGCTGTGACAAGCCCAGAGAAGGCTTTGAAGCATTCCATCAGTACAGTTCGGCTATGGTGACATTGTTGGGTATATCTCTGAAGTACCTAGCACCGCGTTCTGCAAACTGAGTTAGAATAGTGGTGCGAAACGTGAAGGGGCTAATATGCAGGTGATACCTTGGATCTCAGGGCATTGTCAATGGGAGTGGGCATCGTGAGTGTTCCGACAGCGAGAGTAAGTTAGGATTGATCAGTAATGATTATACTCGATAATGATTATACTCGATCTTTGTACATAGGTGTTCCAATTGGGTACGGGTGTTGTTTATCCCATAATGATAGGTCTTGACACATGCAGTTTCAGGCAACCCTTTATTTAAGGATATCTGGCATTAGGAAGCTGATTGTCTCGTAGAAGGCCATGTAGGTCCTATCGAAGCAGGTTGATGAAGCTGGCGCCACAATGACGACGCCAGGTCCATGTCCACTTACCTAAGGTGACCGGGCCACGTGCGCCACCACGGCAGGCACCTTCGCTGCTAGATACCTTACATGTAGGTACTGCCACTGGTAAGGCACTTAGTAGGTATAGATCCTTATCGATTGCTCAGCGACCCACAGCGTAGGTACAGCGTCACGCTGTCGGCCGGAGTGGGTGGTACCTCGCTAGACCGCGACGAACCCTGCCATTCGCACAATTTTGCGGCGTCCCTCCAATATTTTGTCCTTGAAACCGCCGACATTTCGCACCACCTCAATTCCACGTCTTCACTCAGCCCAACCGCCAAGATGCCGCAGGAAATTGCCGACATCAAGAGAGTGTGTATTTCCACTATCGCGACAACCATGTAAAGCAGGGAGACTGATAATTGGGCCACAGTTCATCGAGATCTGCCGTCGCGATGACGCCAAGTGTATGTTCGACCCAAATCGAGAATACGTCCCCCAGCCTGCTCAGCCTATGCAGGCGCGCATGTTTGGCGAAGAGAACCATGATCCTAACGAATACCTACCTATCTAGCCGCCCGGATCAAGAAGAACAAGAAGTCCTCCCAGACCAAGTTCAAGGTCCGCTGCTCCAAGCACCTCTACACCCTCGTCCTGAAGGACTCCGACAAGGCTGAGAAGCTCAAGCAGAGCCTACCTCCCAGTACGTCTTATATCCCCCGAGCACTACGAAACACACAGACTAATCCTGGTGCCCACCCGCAGACTTGCAGATCAAGGACGTCCCCAAGAAGAACAAGAAGGGCAAGCACACTGCCTAGAAGTCAGAGAAAGCCTAAGTTCGTAATTCGGGACGGCGAAGGATTCGGGGCGGGAGAGCCATCACGACGGAACGAGATGAGCTCTAAAATCGGGCGATACCAACACGACCAACAGGACAACGGAGAACAAAAAAGGCTGGCGTGTACAGAACTGAATCATGGTGCATATGAGTTGCAGCACACGGGCTGACCAGGCTCGTTACCGGCGTCTACGGATAGCATGGAATTGAGGTTTCTGTGAAAAGAAGGTGTTCACACAGCAAGATGCTTATGACAATGAAATGATCCAAATGACAAACTTGCTCTCCCTTGCGCTTGATATTTGGAAACCCAGGGATTGCTAAATAATGACGCCATGAGCGTCGGAAAGAGCAAAGTACTCTGTCTGTCCACTCTGTGTCTCCGTCGCATCACTTTCCATGTCATCCCCTTCCGAGAACAACTACATCGAACCAGCGCCTCTTGGCTATCACAGTCGCAATTGGAAGCAAACCGATTTGGAGCCCATGAGTCCTCATTAACTATATTACCCTCTTATAGTGCTTGACATCGTGAGACTTTGCAAAGTTACCCAGCGGCGCAGCAAATCTCTCAAAATCAGCCTGTTTCGCAAATTGACGGTGAGTCGCATCATCAGGCCACCCTACAAAGAAGAGGAATTCCTCGGTCTCAGGGTCAACCTTCTGCACCCTGTACCCACTCCTCAACACGCTTGGCTTCGCAAAGCTTTCGAGAACACGCTTCGACTCCTCCCATGCTTTGCACAGCTCGTCCTTCTTATCAGGCGGGCCCTGGACCCTAGCAATGCTGATGACAGGATTCTTGAGCAGTGAGACTTCACCCGCAGCTTCATCCACCGGCCGAAACACATCGGTGTCGAGGTGGAAATACTCCAACTTCGAGAAGTCAAAATGTCTGGCTAGGGGCGCCGAGCTGTCACGGTACGCGGTGCTCGCTAGCCATTGCATATGTTCCTCCGTCGATGACCAATGCGCGCTCTCCATGACTACGCGCGGGTCCTCGAGTTGCTGGAATAGAGCTACACCGCGTGCCTCTCTATCTTTCGGTGCCGAGGGTACGTTTCGTGCAACCCAGTCCGCCTGCGCGTCAAACGCGTCCTCCATCGCGGCTTTGTTTTCGGCTGTGAATGTGTCCGAGGAACTAGTGAGCCAGACAAGATTTGTGACGGCCATTTTGGATAAGTATGTTGCAAATGCTGTCTAAGGCGACGTGGGCGGATGAAGATGTATGTGTATATGGCCTCTGGTTTCAACCGAACATGAGGTTCCGAAGAGGGACTGGTGAATTTTGATTTTGAGCTACGCTCTAATGACGTTTAAATCTTACAATCCCCGAGGGATTGGTGATGGATCAGTAAACGTATCACCACTTGCAGTGTAGAGCCTCCCGATTCCATACCCCGCAGGCCGGCAAAGCCTCAAGAAATGGGCACGTTGGGGGCAAAATTCCAGAATGTTATTCTTGTTTCCGTCCGAGGATTAGTCCGCTACTCTCGCCTGCCCTAGCTTGCGTTTTGGCAAGCCATTTCCTAGCCAAACTTGAGGTAGTTTGTGATTGTTTTTCATAAAGTCCGTACATGTAGTAATCAAGCTGACAGAGGGCCGTGTAGGTACGTGCATGTATGTATGGATATTCATCATTAAGGTACATCATGTGTACGTAGCATACATCATGTGTACGCCTATATGTATGTTTTAGTTAACACAATTCTTCAATTCACTGAAGGCATCCCGCATAATAAGGTACAGAATGCATCACGTGAGACAACCACGCCACCGGAACGACATTAATCGGAGTTACTGGAACGAGTACTGGCCGGGCCGGTTTGCCAATTGCGTTGAGAACTTGAGATGCAGTAGGCCTTTCGGCACCTGTGGCTCTCGCAGCCGTCGCGAATTCTAATCATGACAATCAAGAAGATCATCAAGTCACCATTATTTTATGTGTCATTGATGGGTTATGCGGTTAAACGCCCGAGATGTTGACTGTTCGAGAATCGATTTGCAAATTCGAAACACATTCCTTTGAACAGTCAAGACTCCTCTGGAACCTGAAATGTGGACGACCAAGGGTTCCATGTGGCCACGCCCTTCGATGCTGTTGAGTGGTGGTTTGAAAATGAAACGCTCAGAAATGGCACGCATAAGCCGTAAGTACGGCGTAAATAAATAACATCCGGGACAAGTGCTCATAGGTAACCGAAAGAGCATCGGGTATTTGCAAATCGCAAGCCACCAGGGCTATTCATGGTCGCACCGGGAGGAGAACAGAAGCGTCTAATGTCCGACAGCACGGTAAAAGACAAAGTACTCTCCAAAACAGGTCATCTGCCGTAGAAAGGCGTTGATAACAGCCAGCTGGAGTTTTCAAATACTACCCGTACCACTTGGTAAGCTTACTCCAAGTCAGCGGAGCGACTATGTGTAGAACTGGTCATGACAGGGCAGAGCCGTCTGCTATCTTTAGCGCCCCTCAACCTGTACTGGGTTGTCTTTACCGCTTAACCTGTCCTTATCGACCCTATCACCACGTTGAGCCTTGTGGTGATTTGATATCATGTCTATTTTCGTTAGCTCGTCAATACGTTCCCGTGAGAAGGATGTATAAGCTTATATACGCCGACGACGCTGAAACACTTGAATGGTATTCCAGAAGGCGGATACCCCGATGAGATCGCATTGGTGATCAGAGATAGGATATCGTAGTAATAAGTCTTCCTGCTTTAGTGGACCACTGGGGATCTCTTCCCCATGATCCAGAAATTGGGACCTGGCATGGCGTGCTTTTTTGGCGTGGCAGAGCAGGGATCAAGTGGAAGCGCTATCGGCAGCTGTTCCTTCTCGCTTCTTCTGTTCATGGAGAGAAGTGAAGGAGATGCAAGAGGGCGACTGCAGGGACGACCTCTGGACGACTCCGGAATAATATGTAATCCGTACAGGTGAGCCCCTTGCTGGCAGATTGGCACTAGTCACCATGTGCGGTTCAAGGTAGACCGCAAGGGGGACCGGTTTTAGTTTTTTCAATTGGTTTGCATTGGCAAGCATTGGCCAATGATAGCAAGTTGACGCACGACACGCGGAATTTTCCTGTTTCGCTATCACCCTTGTTCCCTTCGGTGTCGACTGGGCATCCGATGCATCGCCAGCAATGAGTAAGACAGTCGAGACAAGGTTTTGCTACCGCTCGAGTACTATTAATTTTGTGGCAACGCTTCTCGCGAGCCTGGCGAGCCTGGGACAGCTGATGAGCCTACAATGTATTGCAGTATCGGGCTGCGGGTTGGCTTGATTGGCTTGCGAGCTGTTGGGCTAGCAGGCCGGCGTTCCAGAACAGAGGATTGCACGCACTATGCGAATACGGTAATCGATAGCGTGGTGTTCGATATGCACGACAGTCGATTGAAGTCTCCCGCCCCCAATGTGCTAACAACTGGATGTACTCGATGTATAGTACTTTGAGAACCCCAGATATGCCTGTAGCATTTGAGGGGATCCAGAGGTTGGATGACACCTCAGCAGTTCTCCCAATGAATCGCTGTCTGTTGTCATTCCGACAGGTTGGTGAGGGCGGTTTCGACCTCCACGCCGTCATGAAATTTTGCTCTTTGGCTTGCCAGATCCCTGTCCCTGTCGGTCGTGAATCAGTGATCGAGCAGCAGCAGCAGAAGTGGGAGGACCCACCATTCGCCGTTGTGATGGTTGCATCCCAAGGGCGAGTTGGGGAAATGGGAAGGGGAAACTGAGGTCATCATGCCCATCTCGATCGGTCGGGTACCTGTTGCGTGGGTGTCGTCGTCCTACACAGCATGCGTACCTACTACCCTCGCGCAGTGCCTGGCGGGCGGTGGTGCAGCAGCGCCCATGCGTTGCGTGGCCGCGTCCACGCACGTACATACATACAGGACACCAAGCGGCTGCATACATACCCTCACATCATAACCTCTGTACGGCCGTGGTTTACCAGGATCGGAAGCCGAGTACGAGCGAGCTACATGTAAACTGTATTCAACACTCAGTCAGATAAGGTAGGACAGAAATACCATGTCTGCACCTGCTGCTGCCGCAGTGCGTGCAGCGTCCCGGAAGACAGACAGCGCGGCATGACATTGAGGCACACCGAGTGGGCGTGCACGTATGCCAGCGCTGCCAGTACGGATGTACAATTGTCAACGTTTCTGTGCTTGTGGACTACGATATCGTCTATCTGCAGCATGCGGGTGAGGAAGCCGGGTGAGGATTGCGAGTAATCAATGCTTGCAAATTGTCTGTTCCGTATGGACAGGGACGGGGACGGGGACGGGGACATGAGCTCTGCCTGAGGGCCAGGCCTTGTCGCAACTGGTAAGAGCCGTGCAGTGAGTGCTAGTCGGCCGGCTAGGCGAGAGGGCGAGCTCTGGGCGAGGGAGGCGAGAGGCTAGCACGGAACGTCGTCTGTCTGTCGAACCAGGACGGCGGTGCCGGCTGCCCAGATCCTTCGAAATGGATGACCACTAAGCCAGGTACTTTTAATAATGCTCCGTACAAAATGGAGGTAGCTTTCGTGACTACCACGATCCGTCCGTCGATGCAAGCCAATGAGGCCGTACAAGCTGCCGTCCAGGTACATTATCCATTGATGTCCACCTGTCGGCGCCATTCCTTGCTACCTACTGCTCTTCCTCTTCCCTCTCCCCTTTCCCGAAGCACGTAACCGTAACCCGTCCTCGAATCTCCCTTTACTGCCGATTTTATACCTCACTGCCATCCAACCTCCTGTTCTATCTGCCTCTGTCATTACAGACTCACAGCTTGCCCGTCACAGCACATCCAAGTGCTGTCAAGCGTAGCCGTGTCGTGTCCCTGACTCTATACATCTTGCCTGTTGATCCTACTACCGCATTCCGTGTTCCTCCCCGTGTCTCGGCAGCCTCGCTTGTTGTCGTCATTGCAGAGCCTGCCGCTCCTTCTGAGACAAAGAACCACCTGTCGGCTCCTGGCGCCCCAGCCTCACTGTTCGGCTCCTGTGCGGAGACTCTTAGATCGCCAACGTCGAGGCGACGGGGTTTTGCTTCCCTGATCGCTCACTTACAAGCGGCCACTGCCCCAGCGGCGCTGATGACACGCGTGCCCTCCACCCCCGAAAGCTTGTCTTCGGAGATGTCCAGCCTACTCAATGGCTTCCACAACGGCTCCGAGCTGAACGGAGACAGCAGGGGGACTTCGGTCTCCAGCAGAACCTCCAGCGATAGCGACAGTCAGAGGCAACGCGGCAGGCTGACCCGGAGGAAATCCAGTCCCATGATGCCTCCCTTCATGGTCTCCGCCCCGGGCAAGGTCATTGTGTTTGGCGAGCATGCCGTCGTCCACGGCAAGGTGCGTTCTTCACGTCAGATAGCTTGCGCATGAGGTTTCCAATGCTCGCGCAACTCTTATTTCTACAGTTTCTATGGGTCATACTGACATAGTTTTTCTCATTCTCTAGGCTGCCATCGCCGCCTCCATTTCGCTTCGCTCCTATCTTCACGTCACGACCCTCTCCAAATCGCGACGCACATTCACCATCCGATTCCCAGACATCGACATGATCCACTCGTGGAATATCGACGATCTGCCCTGGGAATTGTTCTCCCAGCCTTCCAAAAAGAAGTACTACTATGATTTAGTTACGAGCATTGACCCGGAGCTCATGGAGGCCATCCAGCCGCATCTGATCGATGTGTCGGTTCACAAGTCGCCTGCGGAACGCAAGATCCACCAGAACTCGGCTGCCTGTTTCCTCTACCTCTTCCTGTCCCTGGGATCGCAGAAGTTCCCGGGCTGCGTGTATACATTACGGTCTACCATACCAATCGGCGCCGGCTTGGGAAGCAGCGCATCCATCGCTGTTTGCTTGGCGGCAGCTCTCTTGCTGCAAATTCGCACATTATCGGGGCCGCATCCCGATCAACCACCAGAGGAGGCTCGCCTGCAGATCGAAAGAATAAACCGGTGGGCTTTCGTTGCCGAGATGGCCATCCATGGTAATCCGTCTGGTGTCGACAATACAGTCTCGACGCAAGGCAAAGCTGTCGTTTTCCAACGAACGGACTATGAGAAACCTCCCGTCGTAACTCCACTCTGGGACTTTCCCGAGCTTCCATTACTCCTACTTGACACACGTACGCCAAAGTCGACACTGCATGAAGTAGCCAAAGTGGCTAAACTGAAGAACACCCATCCTAAACTGGTAGGCAGTATCTTGGACGCGGTGGACAAGGTGACGCGGACGGCGGAGGGCCTGATCGACGAGGAGGATTTCGACAGCGAAGAGGACGAAAGCCTTCGGCGCATGGGAGAATTAATTTCGATCAACCACGGTCTGCTCGCGTCGCTAGGTGTTTCGCATCCACGGCTAGAGCGGATCCGTGAGCTGATCGACTTCCAGGGACTAGGATGGAGCAAGTTGACGGGTGCTGGAGGCGGTGGCTGCTCGATTACGTTGCTGAAGCCAAGCGTACCCGCGGAGAAACTGCGGGCCTTGGAGGACCAATTGGACTCTGAGGGCTACGCACAGTTCAAAACGACACTCGGCGGAGACGGCGTCGGTGTGCTTTGGCCGGCGGTGTTGAAGAACGGCATGGACGATGACGAAGAGGGCGGCATGGAGATCGATTTGGACTCGTTCCTCAAGGCATCCGGAACGGAGGGGGTGGAAACGCTGGTGGGCGTCCATGGAGGCACGGGCGAAAGGGAAGGTTGGAAGTTTTGGAGGGTGGAAAGCCGATAGCCCGCAGCCCGCAGCATTCTGCAACGTCGGCGGCCTGCCTGAAATGGCAACGGCCTCAAGCCTCCAACACTCCATCACTCCGGCACTCTACCAAGAAGGGGTGGCGTTATTGCGTTATCGCAATTCTCAGTGTCCCCGGGCAGCAAGACTCGGTCGGCATCATTGTATTATAGCTTGACACTGGGCTATAATGCAGGAACTACGGATTGGGTATTGCATGTATGTTTTATGGAGTAGAGTTAGATTCATCGGCCTTGCGGTCCATCGCACTGCACAAGGGTTATTGCATTCTAAGACATCGCTATCCTATCTATCATGACTATTTCAAATCGTCCATCACGGATCACGCGGCAGGGTGGTCGTAGGCCTTGCTGGAGTTTGGATTCCAGTGATGAGTACCCGATGTGTATGTTTGAATTTGAACTTCCCTTTAGGTATCATTTCTGTAACTGCGTTTGAACTCAATAGGTAGTACATGTATACTACCTTGTATACTACCTTGTGTAATCCCTAACATCATTCTGTTACCTCTTTTCTCGATGTAGCATTTATATGATGGCCCTCCCCCGCCTGCAGATAGCAGCCGTTGCGATCAAGGTGCAACAGGCATTAGAAGAGGATGGTGATGCCTTGCTGAAATCTGAGAGTACCTCTCGAAGCTCTGTCTTCGTCCGCTTCGCACAGTGATGCCAACAAAGCCTGTCAAGACCTCTCTGTCTCGTCGAGTAAACACAAGTGAGCGCCTAAGCTTGCCTCGTGTGCTACCATTATGGTGTCCTTGATGCTGTACGGGTGTGTGCTGATGTGTACTACCTAGTGACATAGTTGGAAGCTGGTGGGGTGCCTGAACGCGGGGTCTTCCATGGGACGTTTTTGGGGAAGCAACCCCAGCTTACCGCTGTCGGTTCCTCTTTTGCTATGGCATCAACCCCTTCATGGGTCAGCGACAGCCTCCCTCGGAATCTTCAAGTACCTAGCCGCACTCCTCCCCGACTTCCTCCGCGGCTCCTCAGAGCTCGCGGCCATGCCTGCCAAAAACAAAGGGGGGAGCAGCAAGGCGAAGGAAGTCGATTGTATGTGTTGCAGACTGCGTATCTTGGTTCATCTTTGTCGCCCTCGCATCACGCCCTAGCTTACACCCTTGCTGTGCTCCCCTCCCGCAAATGCACCATTCCCAGTGCGTGTGGCAAAGGCTGACCCTCTGATGCGCTCATAGCAAAGGCACAGGCGCCAACCCGAGAACCTCACAGGCAGCCTCAAACCATCCGAGAGGTGCAGTACCAGCGCTGGGCCGAAGCGGACCCCATCGGCAAGATTGTCCACGAGGAGGGTAGTGACGCGCTGAGCCCCAACGACAGGAAGACTTACCACGCGCTTCTATCGGCAAGAACCCCCGGCTTCCTCGACAGGCTCTCCAAGAAGTCTCATCGCGAGGTGTGGAAGCAGCTCAACGACGCCAACGTCACCCTGCTCCGCGTGCCTCCCCCGACCGACAAGCCCTGGGGCCTCGACGCCAACGGCAGGGACCTTGGCAACTACACAACCCAAGAGTTTGCACAGTACAGTAACGAAAAGGCGAGACTCGCTCTTCTGCGCATCGAGAGCGACTCATTCAGGAGGCGCCGTCATTCCGCACGCACCAAGCTGAGGAACCCCGAGACCGGCAAGCGCTACACCATCACCCCACAAGATATCGAGGCCGAAAAGACGCGGCGCGAAGAGATGGCATCCATCAGACAGAAGCACACCGGCGCACGCACCTTCAGCTACGTAAACGACCCAGCGTGGGACGATGTTGTTCCTGTTCCCCAGGAGGAACCCGAAGGCGCCTTGGCTGCCATTGCGTATCCTGATGATTATGCAGAAGGTATATTTCAACACTACCTCCCCGTGCTTCATCCACACTCGTCGCTGACGTCTCACACAGCCATGGCCTACCTGCGCGCCGTCATGGCCAACAAGGAGAAATCACAGCGCTGCCTGAGCCTAACCGAAGACATTATAGAGCTCAATCCGGCACACTATACTGTATGGCTGTACCGTTTCGACATCATCAAGGCATGCGGTATGTCCATCAACGACGAGTTGGACTGGCTAAATAGAGTTTCCCTGGAGAACCTGAAGAACTATCAGATCTGGCACCACCGCCAGCTTTTGATCGAGGAGTTCTCCGAGGTTGAATCCCACGGCGCCAAGCGCTCCGAACTTGTTAAGTCGGAGCGAAACTTTATCACGCGCATCTTAGAAAAAGACACCAAAAATTACCACGTGTGGAGCTACCGGCAGTTCCTAGTGTCCAAGTTGGGATTGTGGGATCTCGAGGAGGAGATGACTAGTGTAAACGACATGATCAAGCAGGATGTACGTAACAATTCGGCTTGGTCGCACCGTTTCTTCTTGGTTTTCAGTAATCCGGAAACGAGCACAGCCGACTCTCACGCCACAGAGCATGACCCTAAAGTTCCCGGAGACATCATCGATCGAGAAGTCGACTATGCCAAGCGTATGATACAGCTTGCCCCTCAGAACCAGAGCCCTTGGAACTACCTTCGCGGTGTATTGGCCAAGGGAGGCAGGCCTCTGGAGTCGGTGGTCGACTTTGTTAGAAGCTTCTTTTCGCAACTCGGCGAGGCGGACGAAGAGGTGAGAAGCTCGCATGCTGTGGATTATCTGGCGGAAATCTGTGCAGGAGCAGGCGATAGCGAAGGTGCCACGTTGGCTTTGAACCGACTGGCACAGAAGTGGGATCCTATCCGCAAGGGGTACTGGCAATATAGGAAGAGACTGCTGGAAGAGCCAAGGTCATAGACTCTTGGCGACTAATCGTTCAATGGCTATGGATAGCACTTAGGCCCTGTAATGTTCTCCTAGACTCTATGGTATGCCTAAGAGATACCTGCTTTGGTTTGGTGTAGCTTCTGAAGACAAGTTGCTTGCTACGGGCGGCTTCACTTGGACGTCAGCTGTATCATGGACTGTGTTCACCTGGATCAGGAACTCAGCAAGCGGTGTTGCTACGAGCATATAGCAATTGGAACCCGTTTAGCTGATGAGGAAACACCAGGATGATGGGATCCGGCCAAGTGTTTAATCGTTCGTAGTCGGACCCCCTTTCTACCCTGGTGCTTGTGCGGTAGTCCGTAATTACCTACCTACCTAAACGCGATGATCATAGCCATGATCATAGCCATGCGATGCTGCCAAAAGCGCGGGGGGATCATGTATCCTAACCCCGCTGCCAATGGTCACTTCGTCAATTTTCTCACAACTTCGCTCTCTAAACCCCAAACTTACTCTTGTGCGCTGCTAACAACTCGGCAGAGATGAGTGAACCACCGCATACGACTAGCACAACATTCATCTGAGACCAGCTTTGATCGTCCACGCCGTCTCCAAAGGCAGACCGAAGCAACTGTCCGCCGTCATATGCACTGGCCAGCGTTGCTCCACATGACATCTCGATGAGCAGTCTCGCATCGTCCAGAAACTCTGCACAGGCCGACACGGCTGCTGCGTCGGGTACGACCGCACTAACAAGCTGGGGTAGGGTCTGCGATGCCTCGGAAGCAGATGAAGGTGAAGAGCACATGACTGTTGCGTTGTACTTTTGAGCCCAGTCAAATGTCTTGGCCGAGACTCGTGGTGCACCTAGGCTCGTTGCCGCACTTGTCATTGCTGGAAGCGTGACATGTTCTCTGGCGCGGATACTCGCAGCTAGAGAATCGGCGCCTTCTGTTTCTATGGCGAGGACTCTTGGTCTGGGTTTGAATACGTGCCCATGTGTAGCACCGTTTGATTTCGTGTTGTAATTGCGCTCTATGCCTTCCATTACGCCGTTTAGTAGCCCGCCGCCGCCAACGTTGCACACGATAGCATCTATGCCACGATTCTTTCCGAAGAAAGCATTTGCGTCCTGCGCAGCGAGTTCGTCGACTAGCGTTGCGTGCCCGTCCCAGAGATCCGGGTGGTCAAAGGGATGGACGTACAGCCCGTCTGGGTCGAGAGCGGCCTGCTTCCGACACGCAGCATCAGCTTGCGGAAACAAGTCACCGGCGCGATGGGTGGCAGCTCCACGGCTCTGAAGTTTCTGAACAACAAGCTCTGGGGCTACAGAGGGGAGGAAGACATCGCATGACAGGCCCAGAGAGCGAGCGGCCGTTGCACAGGCTAACCCGGCGTTGCCTCCACTGCTACAGAAAACCCGTGGTTTGCCTGTAGATGAGGATGAGACGGCGCGCGCCATCATAGTTCCAATCCCCCGAGATTTGAAAGAGCCTCCCGGCTGGAGGTTCTCAAGTTTGAGGAATATGTTGCTTCTAGTTGGTCAGCGAGTCAACGAGACGCCAGTGAAGGCATTGGGAGCATGGAGTCTACTTGCCACCCTGCTTTGCGTGATAACTCTGGTGACGATATACATGGTGTTTCAATGTAGAGACCTGCTGCCTTCGGATCCATACTGCTTTGAAGCTTTGAAGCCTAGAACAGAGTCGTAGATGGCTGATTGAACATAATACCTCGCGTCGACTATATTCGGACAAACGAAAGGATATGGAATGTCTAGATTCTCTTCTGGAAAGAAAGTTTCACAAAAACCTGTATTCGATGAGAGAGAGGAGACCAAGTCGCTGTGATTCTTTATATGTATTATACCGCAACTGCTTACCTAGTAGAGTTTTAGGTTGCGACAGCGTTCTCATAGTTCCTAAGGGCAGCTTTTCGAACGGCATCGGCGAGCATGTTCCCACAAATATGGTCAATACAGGGCGTAGTGTACCCTACCCTCCTCGGTCGGTAAGATTCATTCCAACAGAACCGAAGCATTGCATACCAATGTCAACTCGTGACAACACAGAGAGAGAGAAATGAGCGGTAGGTACGTCGACTTTGCAGCAGATTATAGGGTAATTGTAGGGTAAGTTATAGGGTAATGAAATGTCCAACCTGGGACAACGTATTGAACCGAACCGAGTTGAGCCAGCAGATGACACTGCACCCGATCCTGGCCGCGCTCATTCCCCTACCTTTGTCGTCGGGGGGCGATAATTATTCGGATGTATTCCGTACATAGAGCTGAAAAGGGGTGGCCATATCAAGCCAGGGGTCCAAGCAGGAAATGGAGACGGGGAAACTTGTGGGAAGCTGAGTTGTGCGGCGCAGCTCGAGAGACCGCACCCCGACGGGAATCTCGACGGGAATCTCGACGGGAATCTCGACTCCAGTCTGAGGCTGGTTAGTGAAGGTCAAACATGGAGTATGGCTTTGATCTTAGAATCACTTGATCTCAAAATCGGCAGGGAGGGTATGTTCCGAGCGACTTTGTCCAGCAAAGATGCCGGCGGTTGCGCGCAGGGCGCATAAGAAATCCCGCTTCGGTAAGTGGCATCGTGCTGGCACACGACCCAGACATCCACTCAACTCACCCAGCTCACCAAGTTGCTCGAGTGTAGGCTGTAGCCAGTGCAAGTTGAGGAAGATCAAGGTGATGCCCATAAGCTTCCATGTAGACCGCCGTGGTTGATGACAAACTGACCTTGTCGGAAGCATAGTGCAATGAGCAGCAACCCTGCTCATATTGTGTTAAAAAGCGTTACCGATGCAGCCTGACAGACGACCCAGACACTCGTGAGCCATCGGAATTCAAGCATCAAGTTGATCAAGAGTTCAGTGTGACCGATTTCGCTCTGTTCCGGCATTTCATCAAGGAAGTGGCGGTCGACCATGCCGACGACATACCGTCCGAGATAGCTTGGGCCGAGCACGTCTCGAGTCTCGCCACACAGCACGACTACCTTCTACACCAGATTCTCGCTCTTTCCGCGCTACACATGAGGATATTGTTTCCCAGGCAGTCTGAAGAGCTCGAACAAATCGCCTGTACACACCAAGCAAGGAGTCTACCGTTGTTCAGAGATGCGTTGTCGACAGACCTTGAGACAGATTCCCTTGCACTGTTCGTCTGCTCCGTGTTAATTATACCACATCACTTCGCGCTCACCAACGACCCGATGCTTATGATCCTGAATGAAAAGACACAGAGCCCTCCGGAATGGCTCTTGATGCTCGACGGCGCTACGCGCATTGTGACCGACTTTACGCCCAAAATCCTCTCATCGCCACTTCGGCCATTGCTCGGACAAATGGCCAGAACGGATGTCGACAATCCTTTGGACTCACCTGATGATAGAGAACGTATGCGCTTTACATAGTTGTTGAGAGATTCCTAGCATTCTACTTTGATCTCTACGATACGGCAGACATGTCCTCTTTGTAGATAGATGTGCCCCCCCATGCGGCTGATGTACAAGCACAACGCTAACTCATGGCCGATGCAGTCGTCCGGTTGAAAGACACGATGCCTTTCCCCGAAGGGAAGAAAGACGGCTATACTCGGCTGCTCGACGTCCTACGAGCGTGCTTTACGCTATCCAATACTACTTCGTCGGCATTGGAACAGAAGAGCGCGGCCCTCCGATTTCCGCCGTACTTCAGCGTCATTGCGAAGAATGACCTTGCCAACAAGCACCCGGCAGCGCTAGTTGTGCTAATGTCTTGGCTTGTTCTCTTGCTCCGTGTCGAGAACCGTTGGTGGCTGAAAGGTCGCGTGAAACCGATCGGTGCGGCGATCCAGCAATTGCTTCCTCGTGAGCACCGTCGTCTGATCGCTTGGCCATCACAACAGCTGGGACTCTCCCTGGGGGGCGATGGGCAGATTTCCATTCCTATCTAACCTTCACACGACACTCCAATCAGCGTTGATGGAGTAGAGGTCGCTCGTTCCTTTGAAATGAGTATGTCGACATTCGGGATAAGGAGGTTTGTCTTGGGAATTAGAGACCTGAGTAATCTGTATAGCAGTCTGGAATCCGGATGACTTTCCACGCTCTTACCTCCGCCGTACGGCCTTCTGAATTGTGATATAGCGATGTGTAAGATAAACCGGTACAATGCAAAGAGAGAAGGAATTCTATATCTTACGTAGGTAGCTCCTTGATCATCGATAAAAACCTTATTGGCAGGTTGAATATACCTAATGGTGGCAGTGATGTGATTGATGCCTTGCATGTCCTCAGTGCATCTTCAGCGCGCTCTAGCAGCTTCTTGGCCTCTGGGTACAACAGCAGACCCACTATCCAGACCTGTGCAGTGCCCAGTGCCCAGTGCCCAGTGCACCACTGGTTTCAATGTTTCAAACCCATTCATTCAACATTGGACTATTCGAGCTCATCCTTAGGCTTTTGCATACGTGCAAATGATGCATCAAATCTAGGCTATTATGAACACTGTCGCTACCTGCTTGCGCCCGAGAGCATCAACACGTCGCGCCTCGGGGCTTTCAATCACAGCTTAAGGTACTCTTGAGCAGTTTCTGTCGCAAATCGTCAAAGTACCCAAACTCTTCACATTCGAGATCAATCATCAGACGACGTCGGTCTGAGACGTAACTCCAACGCACGCAAAGAGCAGGAAGCAAAGAGCAAAGGATAAGCAGCATCTCTTTGCATGATCTCGGTGCCCACCCATACAGGGCAAGCATGGCGAACCTGCCCACTCCCCCGACCCAATCTCAGGTCGTGAGCGATGGTAAAGCTACATCTTACAACATACAGCCGTTACTCTGCTCATATGACATGGCACCCTTTCAGAAGAGCACCAGACTGACAGCAATGCAGCAGCAACGAGCTTCGTAGACGCATACTACGAGGCGCTCAACAAGAAGCATTCTCTCGCTCAGTTCTACGCCAGCACATCCAACAATTTGACAACCGCCGCGGTGAAGCCCGACATCAGCGTCAACGGGCAAGTAGTCGAGTCCATGGCGGCCCTGGAGGCACTGGTTCAATCCCAAGGCTCTCACGTCCACTATGAGGTGACCATGTTCGATGCGCACCCTGTGAATCCAAACTATGTTATTGGATGCCCGGAAACCTTGGATGGCAGCACCGGAACGGCTACTACCAAGGGCAAGATTGCGAAGTCAATCGAGAACGGCGAGCGATTGAGTTTTTCCGTCCATGTCGGCGGAACTGTCAAGTACGGCAAAGCTGGAGCTAACGACACTGCTACCACTCCAGCTTCTGCATTTAGTAATGCCCCGGACGGTCCGATCGAGAAGGCATTCAACGAAGCCTGGCTTCTGGTACCACATGTAGGTTACCTACTCTGTCTTTCGTTACGGATTGTCTCGAATTTCTTGGATCCATTCAACTCCCGCTCGAGGCTTGCGTACGACTCGAAGCGTGGACAGCTATCGTCCCTGTTTATTTTGAACGCTTCAGGCTAGGGTTGCTAACAAAGAACCAACAGTGGGAAGCACATAGCCAGAAGGCACCTCGCGGATTGCGGAAATGGGTGGTGGTCAGCCAGAATTACCGATCTCTCTGAAGATGACAATTTCACAATTTCACAGGGTTGTACTACAAATTCAAATCGACAATCTTCAGCTGATGGCTGAGGCCGATGAAGTTGTGCGGACAGAGATCCAGCGCATACATCAAGCTTCAATCCCTTTCCCGTGGGTTAGGAAGAGCCGGCAAACGTCAACATTCCCCCATTACGGGAAGGACAGGGACAAACCAAACGAACCATGGCGCAGGCAACATGACAACCACATCCCTCCGTCCTTTGACAACGCACACGGCCATGCTTGCCAAACGCGAGACGGTATATACGTGCGCAGCGGAGTCTGCTTATACGAGAGAGAACAAATCAATCATTAGGATCCATCTGAGGTGCTTTGTGGTCATCGCGCGCGTGAGTGACTCTAATGTGTTCAGTGTTCTTGCGAGCTGGCTAAGAAGTCGTCATGCCACAAGTATCCGGTAGGTTCTACTGCACATTCGCTGCTTCCATCGAATCCTAGATCCTCGCACAAATGCTGGTATCCTTACCCATTTGGTCATCGGAACCCCCTTCTTGCAATGAAGTATAGCAAGGGCTGTGCCTGGCTCACGCATGTGTATAACCATATTGGCTATGCCTTGGATCGCACGCTGAGGAGTGCACATGCGGTTATCGAGTGCAATATGCTAGACGGATTCTATCCTACTGATGGTTATCTGACAAGCTTGAACACTAGACAAAGTGGGCGTCACATGCCTCGGCGAGCTTAGGTACGTTGATCCAAATGCGTCAGGCCAGATCTATCGTAGAGAAGCTCTCTGTAACCCTCAACACGTTGGGTATCATTGTCCTCCCCTGAGAATTGCCGGTGGACCATGGTCACCTCCCCAAAATAGTCGACGCCGCCTTGATGCACAAACCCTGCCTGTTCGAACAGTGCAATGCTGCCCTTGTTTCCAGTGTGCATCTTTACGAAGAGATATCCCAGCCTCGCCTCGGTGGCCCGGGGGTTTGCAGGGCGAAGACTGTCGAAGTACTCGTTGAGGATACAATCCAAGTTCCTCCCGAGATATCGCAAGAATGAGTCAAGCGCAAACGACCCATACCCCTGCTTCCTGTTGCGTTTCTCCGCGAGCATGATGCTCAACTCGCCTTTGCAACGAATATGATCACCCTCCTTGCTGGCATGATCCCCGTCTTCGTCATCGACAGCGAGAAACAGGTTCACGTCTCCGATCATGGTGTCTCTGCTGTCTGTGGTCCCCGCCCTGACGACAGCGGGGCCATCGCTCGGAGCGTTGGCTGTGCAGATAATGAAGGTAAGTTTGTCGTGTGCATTCTGCCAACTCTGCTGGTTCTCTACTTCTTCTTCTGGGCTCAGGAGATCAGAACCAGTTGCTTCGCGCAGGTCCGCATCCTGCATCCACTCATGATATCTCTCGACGTGGTGGAAGTCGTAAGGGACCAGGAGGATGTTGGGTGTCTGCACAGCTATCGCCCAGGTAAGTCCGTGTACATGATGACAGAGTGGCCCGAGGATGCTCACCTGTGAGTTTGTTGAAAAGCATCTTGTGGGATTCCTGCTTCTCGCCGAGTCGGTGTCCAGGGCATGTAATTTGTCTCGGGAGAAAATGGGTAGGCGGTACAGAATACATGTAGGTGGGGCTGGACCTTAAAAGCGGTCGACACCAAACCCAACTGTTGCACCCAGATCGCAGTTGTTTGTCAGGTCGTTCACATATCGGCAGCCGTTGCAGATTGTTACCACCAGTCTCTCGCGTCTGCACTAGATGATAATATTACGGTGAGCCCGAAGCTGGTGTTCCATGGGTCAAGGACTCGAGGCCCCTGATCATGGCCCGTCCACTTGTCGCCATTATACCGGTACATGACCAAACGCGTCGCCCCGTGTTCGATGGACCGATCTTGCCAGCCAGTATGAAGTGAATGCGAGAGGCAAGACTCCGACAATGACAATCCAAACCCAGACACCCATCAACCAGATAACCGGGTGCTACATCAATCCGAAACTCCGGCCATGGAGAGAGCTCTGTCTACGCATCTGACGGCTCATCAGTTTCTCAGCTCTCAGTAGACAGAGTTTCGCCATTGCCAACGTGGAGATTACCATATCCATTGTGTTTTCCTCCAACTCACAATGTACAGAACTCTCATGGCCACACACCAGGCTTCTTATTTCATAACTGACCATTGACCACTTGGCTGCAGTCACGAAGTGGCGGTCAACGAAGTCTCTAGGTAGGCATGACGGGACAGAGATGCGGACAGAGATCCACAACCAGACTGACCTCCAAACGACCTGTAGCGGGAATAACCCAGCCTGTATCGGAAGGACCAAAATTCGCCCTGCCCCTGGAACTCAGCAACTCACCGGGTAAGAACACAGTCTGTACCATCACCGGACGAGTGATCTCTAAAATGGCTCAGAGTGGCGAGAAATCCAAGTCGATGGCTTCGACTCACCCACGAGTACACTCTCACGCCGATGATGACCGGAGCTGAACTGCGGGCGTACCCCTAGTTTGTCAGGCCCGTTGCCCACTGGTTTCTTCCCGAATGCAAGGCTCTTCGAGCGCAGAACCAAGACGCGCAGCGAGTCATCGAGTCGGAGATCGAGAAGCCACGCGCGATGAAAGCCACAGCTGGAGGCTCGAGTCTGGGCTTCAATGACGCTTGGCAACGCGCAGACGACGAGGCGGCAGGGGGGCATACGAACCTGCCTTCTTCCAGCTCTGATTATTATACGTAGCTATTCACATAACTACGGATCGGGTATACAAGTTCATGGTGCAACTTGCTGAAAACCCGGATTTTTTTGCGCTGCTGCGTGAAGAGATTGCTACGGTCATCGGTGCGAGTGGTTGGGAGAAGGCATCGCTCCATGGCTTGAAGTTGCTCGATAGTGCACTCAAAGAGACTCAGCGGTTGAAACCTGCACAAACTGGTAAGTCCCCGTGAACAAACAGCTGAAGATCTGCTCTCATCGGGTCCACAGTCTCGATGTTCCACTACGCTCAAGACGTAAAGCTCTCTAAAGGACTCGATCCCAAGCGCGGAGATAGGATAGTCGTGGATATGAGCCGCATGCGGGAACCGACAGTCTATGAGAATCCATTGAAATGTGACCCCTCTCGTTTCCTTCGCATGCGCGACGGTGACAACGGGAGCCAAGCGCTACTCGTCACGGCGACCGGAGTAGACCATCTGGGGTCTGGGTACGGATCCGCGCGTGTCCAGGTCGTTTCTTTGCTGCGAACGAGGTAAAGATTGCGCTTTGCCACATCCTCATGGAACATGAGTGGGCCCTAGCGCCTGGTACTACTTCAAAGGATGTCATTATGGGGTTTGACCTCACATTCGTTTCGACTTCCAACAACATGATCAGGCAGCGCGGCGTTGTGGAGGCTGACATCAATGCCATGCAAGTCGGGTATTGGTAGTTCTTGATCAGTTGAGGTGCTGCTAGTACACCGTATCAAATCTTGAACGCAGTATTCTCTTCTCAAGTTGCTGTTAATTTAAGTTACAAACTCGGGCCTCAGCTTCCCGTAGCGTCCCTAGCAATACAAAGTTCATGTGCTCTGATCAACCCAGCCCTGCCTTGACGAAGAATGCGATATCTGAGCCTCTTATAGAGATAAGTTGTAGCTGTACTCGTCTGTGAGGCTCGGTGTTAGTGATTGTTAACGAAGCCAGCTGTGGCAAGATCCTGACAGAACGTAAAAGACGTTGTAATTAGGCGCGCATGTGTGCTCCTAGGATCGATGAAGATACCCGAGATCAACGTTGAGACTCACCCTCCATATTCTGGCTGATCCAGAGCACAACTGTGCTAAGGCCGACCAGCGCATTCGCAACGATATTCTCGACGCCCATACCCAGCATGGGCCAACCGACATCCTGCACAGCGAACTTGAGCACGAAGACGACCACGCCGCCGGCCATGCCGCCAGCGAGGGCAGCGAACCCGAGGAACAGCACAACACGGGCCTTCCAGGCAACGCCGGAGCCCGAGTAACTGAATGAGTCGGCAGAGAGCCTCGTTTTCTCGACCGAGTTGATGATCAGCATGCCGAGGGAGCTGAAAATGAACGGCAGCCAGTCGATAAATGTTACGTGCACATCGGACCCGTTGTAAGGAGACTTGGACCAGGTCGCCGCGTCAATGAGAACGTAGAAGGCGAGAGAGAACTGCGGAAGCTGTGGATTAGCTTCCAGCGTGGCGGAATACGGGGGCTACGAAAGAGTGGTATAGCAGGAGGTAGGTCGACAGGTGCAATCACGTACCAGAGCGCCGGCGCTGTACACGCCCGCATTGCGTGCCCATACACTGTTCAGCCACTCTGGCCTGCTAAACTTCCAAAGTCGCTCTTCTTCCATGGCGAGCGAATGGCCGGTTGGGCGCCTCCTTGGAAGTGCGGTCGGTGTGTGAGGCGATGGGGATCTAGGCTTGCACGCTGATGTTTCTCTCGCGACGAAGAGTGATCCTTGGCGTTGAGAGAGAGTCGGCGAGTCGCGTGGCGGATTGTCGAAGCTTGTGCCTGGGCAGTAGCATCGAGCTTGGCGGTTCGTATTGGGAGGGCTAAGCTGCTGTTGCTCATGCTGATGACGCTGGCTGGCTGGCCCAGCTGAGTGCAGGTCACGTGACTGTCGGGCACAGCAACGATGGACCTCACACATCCTCAACCCACGCACTTACAGCAAGGCAAATACATCAAGACTAATACGCGACCATAACCATTCTGCTTGAGTTTTAGCATTGCGTGCACCACGTTTGCACAAGATCTCTGCAAGTTGACACATTATCTTTATAAACTATAGTAATCACGTCCTCGTGGCCTGTAAATTGATTGACTCTCACCCACCGCGTGAGAAAAACAGCCAAGCGACTATCGCTTTGGGGTCAAGTCGGCCCCACGATATCCGTGGCATCGAAGACCCATGCTTGAAACGCCATCGCCTTCTTTTGTACACTACGCCGCTCGTATCTTCTTACTGGGTACACTCGTCGTATGCCCAGAGTTGAACTCCATGGTCTCGCATCAGGATTACCTCTGCCTGCCGTCCAAGCACTCCACGCGCAAGACGATACTAAATAGACATGTATTGGTACATGAATTGAGATCCACCGAGGCTAGAAGCTCTGGCCTGAAGCGGAAATCCTCGACCGCTCAATCTATGCCGGTGGTGGATGCAGAAGAGAATGAAAGTGCCACGTCTAGTCAACCTAGATCATTGAACCATGAAATGATGGAAGGGCTGTCTGCTGGAGAGAACCAACGACGGGGACCGAGTGTCCTCACCATCGAAGACGCACACTCCGAGCCCCACCGAATGGTGTATTCAGAGTGAAATGCTGCTCGTTGAAAAATCCCAAATCTGACGCCCGAAACGCCGCCCATTTACTGTCTATGTAGTCGTCGCGGCACATGGCCTGTCGTGCGTCATCGTGCAAGGTTCATCAGATCTCTATCGTCTTCAATCCCCCCTCCAGCTCCTCGTCGGGGTCGTTGATTAAGCTGGCTTCCGTTTTCAGCGGCAACGCTTCTTTGTCTATGACATTGGGCACAGCATCAGCCTGGATGGGTAACTTGTCGCCGGCGCCTAGTCTTGGAGTCTCCACTTCGACAAGCTTCGTCGGCTGGACACCGTTGGTCATCAGCTTGGGCTTCGGGAACAGGTCCGACTCCTCGGTCACTCGCGCTAAAGGGCTGGGCTTGCCAAAGCCCGGTCGAGCCGGGCTGACCAGCGGCGAAGGGCTGTTGAGACGCTGCAATGATCGCCCACGAGCATCCCCATTGGCGTCTACAGGGCCTGCGTAGGGAGAACCGCCGGGCGAGCCAGCACCGGCAGGCATGCCGGACCTCCGTTTGGCATTGGCTTTAGCCGTACGCCCATGTTTCTGGTCCATGCGCCAACGAAGTATATCGAAATACGAGGGTTCGACACGGGTCGTTTTGAACTCGCGGAGCTTCAGCTCGTTGGTGTCTTCGTCAACGTACCACTTAGAGCTGCCGAGATCATCGGTCAAGATGGCCATGAAGGCGGACCATGATCTGGCGACAACGTATTTGGTGTCATAGTCTCGGCCGAACAATATGATTTGGCCCCATGTGCCGGAGGGACCCGGAGCCAGATCGACAGCCAAGTTGTTGCCACCCCAGTCGCGCACCAGCGGAATCCAGGCCGGGTGTGCATACGCCCGTTGTACAGCACCTGCGGGAACGGAGTCTTGCCGGCTTTGTAAGTCTTGACGCCACGAAGACTTCTGAGAGCCATTGGGTGAACCTGGAACGGACCGAGACGAAGAGGCCTCGTCGCTACCGCCGAAGGCCTTGGAGGGAGCAGCGGGCTTCGAAACAGACATCTCCAGCAGGTACTGCTGGTTCACCCGACGCCACTGATCCCACTCCTGTACAATCTCTTCGCAGTCCAAAAGCATGTGGGAAAAGACAACGCCGGTTGGCAAGCCTCCGCGTTCCTGGCCGTCGTGAATCATCAACGAGTCACGGACATCCTGTGGCAGGGAGCAGTCGAGTTGGTGCTCCAGCTCGTTCAGATCGTTGTTGGTGCACCCTTCGCACATCTGGTCAAAGAGTTCGGGATAGTTGTCTTCAGCCCATCTGTCGATCCGCTTCCACGAATGGTGGACGGGAGGCGCGGGCGGGGCGCCATTGGCGAAAGATTGCATGGGGATGTCGCCCGGGCTACTCACTGTCTCAAAGCCATCGTCTCTAGAGTCCTGGCGTCGTGCACTGAGCGATCTCATACCCGGAGAATAAGGAGCATTGGGACCGGGGGAAAGGGGCGAGACGGCGGGCATACCGGCTCCCATATATGCCGTGTGCTCAGACTGTGTTTGTAACCGGCCTAAATCATCGCTGAACGGGGCTGTTATATCAGCCCGGGAATCCGAAGCGGTAGCCACCGAAGTAAGGGTGTTTTGGCGGCTCAGAGGTACGTGGCGGCCGGTTCGGTGGGGAGCATCGAAGTTCGAGTCTGTTCAGTGGCATGAGATAACGGACATTGGGGACGTTGGAGCAGGGCAGATACTCACGGCGGTCATAACTGGTCATAGTATGCCAAAAGGAGCGAAAAGCGGATCCGATATTACTACGTAGAGACATTGTTAAATGAGTGGTGGGTAATGGGTTATTGGAGGGCACATACGCCATGTTGCTAAGGCTGCTCTCTACAAGACCAAGAGTATTGTTGAATAAGAGAGTTGATCGGACTCGGAGGTATCGTGGTTATGTGATGCTGGCGTCCGAAACCACGGCTTGCGTGGTGCTGAGTGCCTAGATAGATAGGTGCGTTTGCGTTTGCGTATGTGGTAACGAATGACTCTCTGTGAGGACGCGGGTGAGGATGACGCCGGAGCGTAACTATGTGTGATTGGAGTGTGGGAGCGATAGGCGGTGGTTGTGTCTTCCAGTAAGGATCAACGTCTTTGTCGGCTCATTGCTCACACGTAGTGGGATGCATCGGTCGGGCGAAAGATAGCAAGGCAAGCGCACAGCGACGTGCGTTAGTCGGGAGTCGAGGTAGCAAAGATGGATAGACTAGAGTGGCTCGTCGCCGTCCGTCGGTTGTCTGCGGATTGTCTGCGTGCTGGTGGAGGGTCGAGACAAGGGGCGCGGCGAGGACGAAGTAAGGAGAGGGACACGCGTAAGTGTGGAAAACACTGCAATAACTACGGGGTACAAAAGCGAATGCAGGACACCGGGGCGAGCAACGAGTGCGCAGGCCGGACACGGCTCTCTCAGATAAACTGTGTGGTGTCGTGGACGGATCAGGTAGGCGTGGCGATCCAAATGTGGTGCGAGGGAGATGGAAAGGGCACTGCTGGACGGTGAGTATGCAAAGTGAATGATGGGGAGGAACAGGAGGAGCTGCAGGATGCGAAGAGGCGAGAAATCGAGCTTTGGAAACGGCTTCAATTCAAGTTTCCGGACGACTAGGTCCCTACCTGAGCCACCAGAGACAGCTTATCTTGGGGTGGATTGGCCCTGACCATCTGTGGCTTACGTCCCTGGCGAGCCTGGCGAGCCCCTCGAGTCGTCCCGAGCCTGTTTCGTTCGTTCACCCTGCTGAGCGTCCCCGAAATTGGCATGGAGACTGGCCTCTGACTCTGCTCTGACTGGCTCAACCCCCTGAGCTTAGTTGCGGATTTTTATGCGGACGTGCACAACGTACATGTACCTACGACCTCGAGGTACCCTTCCAGAGCCCTTCTCGCAGTGGCAGTGGTACCCCACCGTCTGGAAAGGGGGCGCGCCGTGCTTAACCATCCAAAATATTTTCGAAGTAAAACCTCCCGTCTGGTCAGGGGAAGACGCCCACTAGCTTAACCCAATTGATCCCCGGCCATAAACAACCCCCATGCGCCACACTTGCCCAGACGATGATAGGTAATCCGTACCTGAACAATGATTCCAGCAATGGCCAGGCACCATAATCGAATTGGGTTCGGGGTGTGTCTTCCAACGGCCCGCGACTCGCTTGGCGAGCTTAGTCAAAGACATTATTCCCAGATGCCCACGGCTGCGAGCACAAATAAAGCGTGAGTCGCGCGCGACCGTCCCCGGCGCCTGTGCTAGTACTTAGTGTCGCACTGGCACGTCGGACAGCAGAGAGAGATGATCGCCAATAGAAATCCTGCTGGTTGTGTCGCGTACGGATGTACCTAGTAGCAGAGTGCCGTTCGTGGTGGTGGTACATCCGTACCTAAGCACCCGTCCAGAGGCCCGTCAGCTTTCGCACACCGCCCGTCTCCCAAACGGGCCACGGCTGCAACCTGAATGTGTGCAGTGCCACATCATGTATCAGCTACATCTTTCCGACAAAAGCCCCGATGCGACCTCACACGTCATTGTTCGTCCCCCCAGCCTTACCCAGGCCTATCTGCCGAGTCTCCTACGTGTAGGTAGGTACGGTACCTTAGTATGCCGTACTGACCTGTGACACGTCTATCAGGTATATGGAGATCCAATGAGCCGTGGCCGTTTCATAAGCCCACTGACATTCCCGTCGCTGCGTCCCTGCTGGTACCCGTGGACCTATCCTTTAGCGCCACCGCCCAGCGCTGTCCGTGTGCCAAGATCGCCTTTTGGCCACACAGACTACACTGCATGTACCTACCTACCTAAGTGACAGCGCCCCTGCCGAGCTGCATGGCGGCTGCACCGCTCCGCGCGCATCTCTCGCGGCTATCTCCGCCTTCGATTGACAGCCATGTTTTGTCCTGCTCTCCCCAGATTGGTGAGTGAGACAGATGCGACTACCTACATGTTATGGCAGATGTCGTGCACTGCTGCAACTTCTCATCCTGCAAGTCTAGCTATGCGCAATACACGTCTGAAGCTCTGGTATTTTAGGTACCTAGCTATCACGTAGCACAAGGAGTATGAACGGTTGAAGCTTGGCGCGGTACAGTTGCTCAAATAAGCTTGACCAAAATCTGGACTTTTATCTCATCATTTTCAGCATTGAATATCCAGAGGCAGAGTTCTGTCGGATCACTCCCTAGCTTTTCACTTTTTCGAGTAGCCATATCATGGAATATCATCTTCGTGGTATTCTCACCCGGCAATCTCCTGATGCGGTGACCTGCAACTCAACAACCCTTAGTTGCTGGGCCACGTAATTCCATCCTGTTGACTTACCAAATCGATGGACATTCTCTTGCCCTGAGATTCTCAAATCATTGTGCAGTCGTCTCGCCATGTACTTATCGATTAACCGACTGTTTTGATCATCACAAAGTTTTACGGCCTGGTTTCTCTCGTGTACAATCTACAAAGGTAGGAACCTGATCTAGACCTGAATTGGCCTTCCGCACTCTCCTGGCCACTATGCTAGCTGAGATCGGTCGAAAAGCCGGAAGGCTTACGATCGGCTCAGTTCTTATACCGCCATGTGACTATTGCTGTAACTAGGAGGCTTCCCGCCGTTTCCCTATCATCAATCGACTCTCATCAGGATTACTAGTTTAACCATAAAGCTAGGTTGTTGTAGAACAGGCGTATCGCGAATCAGGTCCACTGCGGTTCCGAGTCCATGGATAGACATCGAATGACATTTGGCTTCGTATAACTAGAAGTTAGAAGCAACACCATAGAAACTAGGTGTAGTCTGCCTGCTGTCCATAGCATCTCAGTGGAGATCGTTCCTGCTCCCTATTCGACCTTATCCGCTCAGCTGCGGTCGATGTCTCAAGACACACGTAACCTCGCTAGCATCCCCAGTCAATAAACACCTGATGATTCCCTTGCAACCCAGTGATCCTTTCCACATTCGTCTGCTGGCCGCTCGAACGCTAATGTCGATGTTTTGCCCTATACTAGGCGAAGGGTCACCTCGAAGAACACAGGCAGATTATCAGTCAAGGTACTATGCTTAAGGTTATTGCCCACACCGTTACTAAGTAGATAAGATGTGATCTGCAGGAGACTATAATACAGTGGATAGATGCTGGTAACGAACTAAGGCGCCTGCTACTGTCGAGTATTCCGCACTCAACATCAGTATCCATCAATGAATAATTATATTCCACTAGTGAATCCCCTATAAGAATGACCATTCACAAGACAACCCAGTTTCGGTAAAGTCAGTAGGACCTTGAGGGAAGGCTTAAATAATAAGCATCAACAAGTAATAGATCGCAATTAGCTGTCATCGGGATTCCGATTAGGCACACACCAGTCCGATTCCAAGTCGACCTTCTACAACAGTATCACGGCGAGCGAGTTCTCGCAATGATTAATCAATTATCCAGGCGAGGCAAACGTGCGGCATACGCAAGAAATGGAGAAATGAGCGATTGCTCAATTACGATGTTTTGATCCAGAAGCTCTTCTCATCGGGCAAGGCGTACCGTCGCTTGGTCATAAAACTCATGTAACGCCTGCCTAGTCCTTTTGCCCGGTTTCTCAAGAGTCAAATAGGAGACTAGGGATGTAAATACTCAACTTGCTTGAAGTCTACACACCTCATGGACACAGGTAATGTGCCTAGGGCAATGGCCAGAAGTAAGTGCTGAGGCAGAAGCCAACATCTAGCGTTGTGGTAATTCAAATGAACCTGGCCTTGGCGATTGCTGATAAACATCGCTGGCCATATGATGATTCAGCCAGCTCGTCAAAGCAAGTAGGACAGTTGAAGACATCGGGATGGCGATAGGGTAGTAATTGACATGCAATTACGCTGTATTTCTACACCTTGCGAGCGACCTAGATTGGCGAGTAGTAATTTCAAACTTTGCAGATATCTGCTGATTATCATCGGTCGCTAAATACAAAGTGCCGACGGCGGATTGAGTGATGAGAGAGATATTAGTCTGCCGACAAACCACAGAGGAAGATGTTTACCGACTTGTGAACAGGGCTTTAAAATACTATACTAAGTATAGTATTGGCCTAATACTATACTAAGTAGTAAAAATCTAATACTTTATTAAATAGTACTTAGTAGATACTATGTACTAACTGAAAATGGAAATAAGTGGGGCCGATAAGTGATAAGATAAACGATAAGAAATTTTAAAAAAGATAAAGAAAAAAAAGAAAAAAAAGAAAATTAAAGTTTTAAATAATATTAAATTAGTCTTAAATCTAATAAACGCTAGATAATATGTTTTAATATCGTAATTTTACGCCGAATTTAGTAAAATAAGCGACTATTAATCCGGCTTTTATTTAACTTACTATGGTTAAATATTAATAATAATATTATTATAAAAAGAAAAAAAGGTTGTTTTAAATATTATTAAACTAGGTTTAAGTTCGATTAACGCCGACTAATATGTTTTTATATCTTAATTTTACGCTAAGTTTAATAATGATATCCGGCTTTTAATTAATAGTTTATTTAATTTATTACAGTTAAATAAATATAATAATTATAATATTAAATACTAAATAAAGCTTTATATAGTTGAATAAATTTTATATTAATAAAATAAAATATTTAATAAAGTTAAATATTAAACTATAATATATAAAATATTTTTCCGAATTATTATAGCTTAAATCCGAATTTTTACTAATTTTTTTATAGTTTTTTTTAAAAATTTTATTTCTATTTTTAAAAATCCCCGGTCCCACTTTATTTCTAAATTTAGCTAGTATATAGTACGATTTTACTTAATAATTACTAAGTAAAAAAAAATCGGTACTATACTATACTATACTAAGTATTACTTAGTATAGTACGAAATTACTAAGTAATTTATCAAAGCCCTGCTTGTGAAGTCGATGGCAGCTGGCAGGGTATAGCCAGGTGGTGGTGACCGACAGACTTGCGACAGCCGCTAAGACATGAAGTAGGTACTGTACTCGCCGACAGACAAAACACGAGCCCACCGAATAGACGAGATCCGAGCGTGCCCATAGAGAGGGACGAATTCCGTTGTGGTCGTGCTGATACTGCAATCTGGCTGTGCAATGAATAACGCAACCAAAGGGCCGAAAGACTTTGCACTGGATGCCACACGGAGACTGATCGGTACCCAGATAGCTTTGCGCATGGAGTTGCAAAGAGTATAAGCTGTGTATCATCTTCCTAACAGATTTTTTTACTTCACGATGGCCCCTCTCCTTTTACACTCACAATGTATGTAACCTAGTGATGGACCATCGTAAGTGTTTGGCGTAGACTGCTTGGAAGCGGGCTCGATGTCAGGTTTTCTCTTCGCATTTCGGTCCTGTAGCAGATTCAGTGGGCTATATTCTATTCCACCAAAGTCACGATTCTATCCCAGTGCAAGGTAGTCATGGACGCTGCTTAGCACAGCCCACTGAGGTCACCGGTGGATGGAATAAATCAACCGTGTCCACGCCCTGCAATATTTGCTATCGAAAAATTCATTCGGATCGCGTCCGCATCGTGACATTGTAGTTACGCTATGTACAAAAAAGCCTGGGTGTGGCTGCCCAGTATATTACAATTAGGTATCTGTATAGCTGTCTAGGTCTGCCACATCACCTCACTGAGCGCCAGCCCCTTCTCGCCGATTTGCCTCTTGGCGGCGGCATTCACGCCACGTTCTGGGTCTGCAAGCTGTTCGCTGTAACACAGCTCCAACATAGCTTTGAGCTCATCGTAGCTGAACCTCTCTGCCAATGGTACCGATCCCTCGTCTGTCTCGCGTTGTCTGTCGTTCTTCGCCCTTTCTACGATGGCATCAGGCCCTTTCTCGAATAAGCTGTAATAGTTAGCTGCCCTCGCGAGGCTTACCCCAGCCTCGATATTCTTGAGGTTTTGCTGCAGGACAAGAATATTGAGCTGCATCCGCTCACAGCCGCGCTTATTCATTGGCTGCGTCGACAGCGCATTAGACACCAAGTAAGAGTTCATGAGGAAGGCGAGACCCGTTCTCATAAACGCAATCTCACGGTCATGCAGGAACCGCACTGCCGTCTCATCATAAGCAATCAGCTCGGAATTGAGTGATATTATGGGTGGGTCGGGTTCCTTGATCTCGCGGTCCCCAAGAACGTAGGGGGCGGTTTCGGGCGACAAGGCCACTCGTAGTGACTGAACGATCCTGCAGCGGATTTCCATGTGAAGTGTAAGGAGTACTGTGCCCGCCAATTCTTCGTACGAGGAGACAATTTTGTCAAACGACCTGTAACATCGGGTTAGTTGGTAAGCTGTAGGAGGGTGGCAGCAGCTGAGAAGGAGCATATGCATACTGAACGGTATCTTGCGTCATCGGCAGGTACACGGGCCCTTGCTGTTCTCCATGGGCTTGCCTCGAATCATTGAGCAAAGTCCATCGGCGGTTTTGATTCTTCGGTATGGTATGCTGTGACGAATCGGTATCGTGCCGCGTAATATGTCTCAGACCTACGACCTTAGTGGAAAGCCACTTCATGCTGGTGTACAGAAGACATAGCGATGATATGACATCGCGGTCCTGAATGACATCGCTTGGATCTAACGCTCGTTCGTCGGTGCGGATCATTAAGAGCCCAACCTCTTTTTCTACAAGGTCGCGGTCTAGGTTATCGGATGTCCACAGTTTTTGCATAGTCTCCTGGATTTCGCCCTCGGTAGTCGCCAGCTCTGCCGAGAAACGTAGAGACTGTGGAATAGAAGCGCTGTCTTGGGCTTTGGACACCAATGACTTGAACCATGAAAAACATCTATCGTAATATCGCATCATTTGGGATACGACGAGAGAGCTAAGGGCCTGGTCATGAGGGATGGTGCCAAGCATACGACAAAAGGCCGTGATGACGGTGAAAAATGCTGTCGTTCCCTTAAACACAGGTCGCCGCGCTACCAAGCGCCATTCAGAGTCCTGCTGGAAAGAATCAATCTCGCTCAATACACCGTCGCTCAGCTTACCAAGCGTCTCATCCAGTTGGGGCTGGAAAACGTTAACCAGGAAGTTATCAAGGAAAGACGTCAGTGCGCTGGCTGCCAGATCAGAACCCGGCGGTACGATTGCTCTCAATCTCTGTATGAAGAGCAGAGTTGGTGGCAAGAGCAAACTCATGTTGAACACGCTAGGCTCCACAAGAGACTTATATGAGCCTGGAGCGTTCCTGTTCTCGAAGGGCCCGCCCGCTGTACCTCTTCTTGACTCTTTGCCGATGGTCTTTCTATCGGAAGTCTGGCTTTTGCGGGAATTGGAAGTCAGACCAGGCACAGCGGCTTGGATGATACCGTCAAGAGCCTCATACTCTGTGGCCATCTCGACGGACTTTTGATCGGCCTCGGAGAAGCGAAACAGATTTTCTCTCAACGTGTCCTTGTGCCCATTCACCGCGCCGTGCCTCGGGGACGATGCAGATTGGTACACATCGGCGTCGGTCGTTACGTAGTTATGAAGAAGCGATCGTATCTCATTTTGATACAGGTTCCATAGTTCCCTGAAGCTGCCAAGCAGAGACGAGTTGTTTCCAGCGCGCTCTCGCCGGACCAGGGCTTTCACAGCCTCGTGGAACACGCGATGACCCTCAGCAATGGCTTCAAACTTACCGTAGAGGGTCCAAAGCAGATCGTAGATGACGTCAGCGCGCATCTGCGTCTCTCTGTTGTTGTAGATGTGCAGTCCCTGAGCATTGGTCGAGCCGCCACGCAGGGAGCTCGGATGCCTCTGGTCGACATCGTTGATGGTCTCGTTGACGACGGAGAACAGCTCTACGGGTAGGCGCTGCTTCAGGGTGTCGACGGCACTCTCCAGCCTGCCGAGCTTGTTAAGCGACTCGACAAGCAGCCCGATGTACCAGAAGGTGTCGGCTTCGGGGTTCTTGGAGGGGTCCTCGGCGACGGGGCGGTCGAGGTCGAGGTTGTCCAGAACGAGGTGGAAGGGGGTCAGGGGCGCGGCGTCGGTGTAGGTATGACTGTAGAAGCCCTGACTCCTGGCGAGGGCGGCCCAGCGGTCCTGGCAGTAGGGGGATTTGAGGTAAAGATGCTCGTGAAGCTCCTCGACGAGGATGTCCATCAGGGCGGTCTCCTGATTGGCGAGGTAGCTCCGCAGGTCGGCGAGGGCGCCGATGTCGTCGAGCTCGGGCTTGCGCAGCTTGCGGGTGGCGGCCTGCAGGACGTCGACGGCGGTGAGGAAGCGCTTCTCGGAGATGCGGGCCTCGAGCTGGTCGGGGACGGTGCGCAGGTCGTCGAGCTCGGCGAGGGTCTGCAGGATGTCGTCGTACATGGCGGAGGAGCGATGCAGCTTGCGCAGATCCGGGTCGGAGGCGCAGAGGCTCGCGCGGGAGGCGGCGAGGGCATCCTTGAGCTGGCGGACGCGCTTCTGGGAGGCGTGGATGCTACCCTGGATCTTGTGGAAGGTACCGATGGAGGAGTTGAAGCCTTGGTGGTGCTCGTGGACGATGGCCTTGAGCGAGTCCTGCAGGTATTGGTGGGTGTGCTGGAAGTTGGCGTACTCGTGAGCGCGGCCGACCGAGGAGGTGTCGAGCAGCTGCAGGGCGAGGGAGACGGGGATGCAGTCGCTGTCGACCATGGCGGGCCACTCGGCTTGGATGTGCTCAAGAACCTTGGCGATCTGGCGCTCGGCGCTGGAGGACTGGCTGCTGCTGTTCACGCCGCTGTAGTTGCGCCGCGTCGACAAAACCGACGGCGGCGGCGGAGGGGCGAAGCGGTCGGAGCTGAGGGCCGGGCGTCGGGGGGCGGACGAGGCGTAGGTGTCGCCATAGGGATTGTAGTCGCCGTCGTCGTCACGCCTACCGCCTCCGTTGCGGTACGAGCCGCCATATCTGTCGGACATGGCGGCGGCGTCGATGCATCCGGGGGTGGTTGTGACGTTGTGCGGTCGTGCGCGTGGGCTACGGCATCGAGGGCACCGAGGGATTGGCGGGGACGTATCACAGGCGCCTATGTCTTGTGTAGAGTCCGGTGCCAGGGAGCTGTGGTCTTGGGTCGCCTATCCAAGCAGTGGTTGGACACATACAAAGCTGGGATTTATCAAGCTGGGGGAGGGAGCTAGGCAGTGACTTGAGCATGAAGTTGAGCTTTTGGAGTGAGGCGTGTACGGATGTACGGACAGTGGTGTCGTCGGGCTTTGAGTCCCAGTGCAGGTACGGAGTACGGCGTACCTAGGTACATAAGTACGGACGGGAGTAAACAGGCTGTCCTCCCCCTCCGGGTCTGAAACCCAGACAACCAACACAAACAATCACTGCAGCGATTCGGACCTCCCGAAACGAGTTTTCCCTTGTCTTGTTTCGTAGCTCGAGTCTATAACTATCTCTTTGGACATTATATTTCATATCTATTGGCCTCATAAATACATGTATTACCAATAGAATCTGGACTCTGCATCGTCGTCACTACCTATTCCGCGAGGTACCGTACTTTAGGTAGTTACCTCTACCTATAAAAGAGTACCCCATTTAGGGGCAGGATGGTATAAGTATGTTATATATATACTGGAGGCTTTTTATGCTTTTATTTATAACTATTAGATTTTTTAAACATTCGAGTTTTAAGCTTTTTTCTTAAACACAATGTTTAAAAAGTAATAATGTTAGCTTTTTTTAATATTAATACAATGTTATAATGCTTTTTTAAAATAGAAAACGCAGTAGCGAAATTTCTATTTTATAATATTCGTTAAAAAAGTATAAAACGATCGTATTACAGAATCTAAAGTTATGATTTTAATTATTAATTAATAACTATAAACTAACTATAATGTAGTTAGTTAATTAAGGGCCTAACTAAAACTATATGTAATTAGTTACCTTTTTAACTAAAACTAACTATAAAAACTGTAGTTAGTTAGCCTTATTAACTAATTACACTGTAATTAGTTTGTAGTTATTAATTAATGACTATAAATGGAGAAAGTAGGGCTATATCTCTTATGATAAAATAGAAAAAAATAAAAATAGGAATATAGAGTTTAATTAGTATTAAATCGGACTTAAGTCGGATTAATACCGGATAGGTACTTTTTATATCAGAATTTAATAGCGAATTCAAAAATGATTTTTTCCGATTTTTCCGAAATACACCCGAATTAATCCGGCTTATTATATAAAAAGTTCAAAAATAAACAAATAGTTAAATATTTATTATAGCGGAAAGTTATTGAATAAATCCGGATTATATATAATCCGGACTAAAAATAATTTTTCCGGATTTATTTTTTTCCGGAATTTTAAATCGTTATTTAAAAAAGATAAAAAAATTTTAATTATTAATGTTTTTTTAATAATAGTAAATAAGCCGGATTAATTTGGATATACTTCGGAAAAATCGGGAAAAATTATTTTTGAATTTGCTATTAAATTCTGATATAAAAAGTACCTATCCGGTATTAATCCGGCTTAACCTCGATTTTTAACGAATTATTATATAATTAATTTTAATTATCCTTTTTGAATTTTTTCTATTTTATCTTTATATATATACTCCATTTTAGTTTGTAATTAGTTTGTAATTACTAAGTAATTAGTTACCTTACTAACTAACTATAGTGTAATTAATTAATAGCTTAATTAAAACTATATATAATTAATTAATGGTTTAATTAAAACTATATAACTATAAACTATAATGTAGTTAGTTTATAGTTATTAATTAATAACTAAAACTATATGACTAAAGTCACAACCTTAGCGGAATCTATCCTTTTAACTGCGGTTTTAACTTTGTGATTTCGTTACGCTTTACACCCTTCCGGGCTTCTTTCGGTAATATTTAATAAGCTTTACTACGTTAATACAGTAAGCAATAATGCAGCGCTAACTATTACGTCGTATTATTATTAAAATATACCGTTTAAATCGTTAATTTTAACGTTATTATATTTTATTCTTTTCGAATTATTTAAATAGCAAAAATAGCATTAATAACAGGTAAAATTTATATATATAATATTATATTTAATAATAATAAAGTTTACGGTTATATATAAAACAAACAGACTTAAATAAGTGTTATATATATATATATATATATATATTAAAACTTCTTTAATTAATTAATTAATTTAATAGCTTAACGGCAATGAAGTTAAAACCGCAGTTAAAGGGATAACCCCGTCGGTATATAATTTTATTCTAAAAGTACTAAGTAATAGATATAGCATAGTGCTACCCTATTCGATATAGCGTTTCAAAAAAAATTCTAGTTCCAGTCTTTTAAAAACCCGGCTTCCCCCCTATAGGTAAGTAGGCACACTACTATACTACTTGCTATTATGATATAAGGTATGCTGCGCTAGATTAAGCACACTTGCAACCAAGGTTGTAATAAAAATCACTTAGTTATTAGTGACTAATTAGTCACTAAAACTAATTAATTAAAATCACCTTACTGACTAACTTTTATTAGTCTTAATTAAGGCACTAACTGATTAAAAAAATTTTAATCAGTCATTAACTAACTAATTAGTGACTAAAACTGACTAAAATTTTTATATTAATGATTTAAATTATTTATTAAAATTAAAATTTTAAGTTAATAACTATTAAATAACCTTTTAAATATAATAATAATAATAATAAACCTTTTATACGTTAAGCTTTTATTTAATTTATTTATATATTATAAACTATATATAATATTACGGTTAGGTTGCAATTAGAGATAGGGCTTTAATATAGGTACTAAATGTATATTAATAGTAAAAAAAAAAAAAAAAAAGGGAAACTATATATAAATAGGCCGTAAGCTTATATAAATAGGCGCCAAAGCGGTAAAAAGTTGCAAAATAAATAAAAAATAAAGTTAATACTAAGTAAGCCGGTATTAAATAGGTTAACCGGTTAGCTAGTTAGTTAATACGTTATTACTCCTTTATAAAATCCCGCGGAGGTAAAAAAATAATATGCTTATTATATAGTAATCGATAAATATGTAAAAAACGCCTATTAATTATCCCGACCGAAATCGGGATTAAATAGCGTTTTTTAAATAAAAAAAAGTGCCTTCGGGAAATCGTATAATTTACTACTATACTAAAAGCTTTTAAACCTTAGTACGGCTTATATATTATTTTACGCCGTTTATTAGTACACCCGTAAAAATGCTTATATACGTAGGTTTAACCCATTAACGTTTTTTATTAATTAAGTTTTAATTTTTTTTTATTCTTTTTATTCTTTTAATTCCGTCGTATTTTTTTAGTATTAAGTTAATATTTACGTTCGTATATTCGATTTTAGTTATAATCTTTTAACTTTATTTTTTTAATCGCGTTATATTCGTTTTAAGCAGGTTTAATAAATAGTTGCTGCTTTATTATCGTTAAAATATAAAAAGTCGAAACGGTTTTCCGTAACAGCCTTTAGTTATTTATTAAGTCTTTTAAAAAGTTCCGTAGCGTTTAAGTATTTATTATAAAAGTCTTTAATTAGTTATATTAAGTTTTTTAAGTTTTTAGCGTATATTTATACGTCGTTAGGGTTTTATTTTATTTAGTTAATTTAATATTAAAGTTTACGGTAATATAAACGTAATATATAAATCCCCTTAATTTCTTATTTAAACGGTTTATTAAAATCGATTTCGTTGCTTTTAAATTTAAGTAATTTTTAGCTTAGTAATAGGTTATTTAAATAAAAACGGAGTTTATTGATATAATATTAATCGTTTTATATTTAATAGTGTGGGGTGAATATAATCACCTAATCACCTAATCACTACGTACGTACGATACTGGTGATGTGGTGATGGTGATGGTTGTTGATTGATTGATGTTA